>PVKS010033499.1:0-21669 GCA_004027875.1 Aplodontia rufa
AATGTTGTGTTTCTATCAACTTTGCTAATGTTTCCAAAGTTTAATGGCCCTCACTCACAAATACATGGCATATTAGACTGCATCCTAAGATTTAATAAGTCACTGTCTTTACTGTTTTGAGTGAATGGCAAATAATACTGATGGTTTTGTGCTAATTGTTCACAAAAAGTAATACTTTGCAGTCTTGCTTATTGTCTTCGTGTGAGCACTGCCTTTTGAATGCCCTGTCCAGTTTGTGGGTATACAAACCACCATCATGAACTTCTTCACTGACTTGATTTGTGAGATGCCCAAGCACCAAATGGCCTGACACATGGACTCCAAAACCATGTTCAAATTAGACTTGGGCCCCTTAGACAGAACTCTGTGGAAGGATTCTGACGTCCCCTTACACCACTTCTTCTCAGCTTAAAGCAACCATATTAGTCATCACCCATCACCCCTTTTTCCACTAATAGCAGTTAGAGTGACTACTTCAGCAGGAGTGGGGAGGAATGAATGAGAATTGTCAGTAGTCAGCAATCAGAAATGATAGGCCCCAATTGAGGTCTTGTTCAAATGCAGAGACCACACCTGGAATCTGGTAGAAACATTAATTAGTACCTTTAAGGCCCATTGCAAAGGTGAAAGACCTTGAGGTTCACCTGCAGGAACTCCTCCAATTTTTGTCCCAAAGAGGCATGAAAATAGACGGTGGGGGTGAACTCAGATGGGACTTACAGGAAGGATTGAAACTCAAAGGGGATAGTCTTTTTCAATGCCTATTTAACATGGATTTTGCTTCATGCTGCAGCCAGAACCATATAAGTTCCTAAGCTAGCACACCAAAATGGGTTTTACTACTTTCAGACCCCCACCCACACAGCGGGAGTTCTCTCTCTTCGTGCTTAAATAAATTCTACTTTGTATATTCTTCCCTTCCATGATTGTCCATGGATTTCATTCTTCAAGTTTGTTAGACAAGAACCCAGAAGAAAATTGACAAAGCAGGGAATCTAATCTCATCTCAAAACTCCTGCTTTTCTATTACATTTGTTTTCTTTTTAACTTAAGATGAAAAATTAAAACTGCTTTTGAAGTTGAGGAAAATTAAAGAATCTACTTTAGGAATGAAATATTTCTTTAGAATAGTTACATTAGTATTTTATTTATTTTGTTAAAATTTCTATCCTTTAACCTAATATGCTAATTTTTAATTATTCATCTCCAGAAATAATCTTATTTTATATATCAGCTGATTTGCAATGATTTTATTATTCAATTCATTATTTTCAATATAGGAGAAATTTATTTTATTTATCAAAGCATGTGCAAATTGAATAAACTTGGGTTTTAGGTGTCTGTGAACACAAGTATACTGTATTCTGCAGTTCGGCAAGTGTGTGTGTGTGTGTGTGTGTGTACACATGAGTGTGTGCAAAAGTTATGCATATGTTTTCCCTTAATCTTGAATTAAGTATCTAATTAATTTCTTAAGTGAAAGAAGAGGTACACTTTGTTCTAATCTTCAGCTTTTACAAGCCTAAAGCTCAGCTACCATTCTGAGTAACGCTGCAATGAACATGGGAGAGTAGATTTTTTTTTGACATTCTGTCTCAATTCTTTGGATATTTATCTAGAAGTGGAATTGCCAGATCACACAATAATTCTCTTTTCAGTTTTTCTTGAAGAAAGTCCATGTTGTTTTCCCCAGACTGTACTAACATTCCTCAAACAATAGTGCCTAAGACATCCCTTTTCTTTAGCCATACTTTTGTTTTTTTATAGTAACCATTCTAACAGGTATGAGGTTAAATCTCATTGTGACTCTAATTCCATTAATCTGGTGATTAGTGATGTTGAATATTTTATTCCTAAAAGTTGAATTTCTTTCTTCTGTATGTGGATAGACTATTTCCTAATAACAATTATTGAAGAGACTGTCCTTTCTTCATTGTGTGTTTCTGGCACATTTGCTGAAAATCAGGTGACAGCAAGTGTGCGGATTTATTTTCTAGGCTTTCTATACTGATCCATTGACCTATGCCTCTGTTTTTGTGCCAATATCATGCTGTTTCGGTTATTATAGTATATAGTATATTTGGAAGTCAGAAAGTGTAATGCCTCCAGGTTTGTTCTTTTTGATCAAAATTTTTTCTGTAAAAATTTTGAGATCTTTAATGATTTCAAATACATTTTAGAATCATTTTTCTTTATTCTTTATTTCTTTATTCTTTTTATGACAAAGGTTATTTTTCTCAGGAATAATATATATATGCTCTTTATTTCTCATTAAGAATTTTTTCCCATTCCCCCTTTACCTTTTCCTTTTCTTTATTTTAATTTTATTTTTTTCACTTTTTCCAATCTGCATGATTTTGTATGATATAAAAGATACATATCTATGTGGTTATATATACATAATTTTCTTTTTTATGAATTGCTTTATTTTTCATTCATTTGTTATTTAGCCTTGGTATGACATTGGTGGGGTAAAATTTACATGGGTTTGATTTGTTTGATCTTATATTAATTTGTTTGTATGAATATAAGATTTTTTGATCTATATTCTGCTCATTTCAGGAATTATAATTCTGCTATCTGATAAGATTACATAGTTCATGTAATTCTTACCCCCTTCATGTTGTTGTGATTATTAGTACAAGGCACAATGAAGTAGGTATGTAATATTTAACATTTCCTCTATTTCCTGGTCATTTAGTGTTGATGCTGATATTAAATACTGTCTCACAATTCCTCTGTAGGTGGTAATTAGTGTTATATGTCAAAGAAGACACCAGACATTGTAAAACTGTATATCACTTGCTAACATTACTACTCTTCCCCATTCTCTAGAGGAGCTGGGAAGTGATTTGGATACTTCAAGTTCTCCAAGCAGGGATCTTACTGATGAGCAACATTCACAATTCTGCCAAGTAACAGTGAATCTCATTCACTCAAAAACTAACCCCATTTGAGCCTCAATAACACTTCAACACAGAGAATAGGGGAGAGAAAACCTCCAAACAATGACGGGCTCCAGGTAGAAATAACTAGAGGGGAGCATTGTCTCCCACTCCCGAACAACTACTCATATAGCAAAAGCAGAGAAAATCCTTAGAACAAAAAAGATAAACTATTAAAACCTTATTATTAAAATGTTCAATAAACTAAAAGAAGATCTAAGGAATGAATTAGGAGACCTAATACAGAACATGAAGGAAAAAAAGAAATAGAAATATTGAAATTAGTCAGAACTCCTGCAAATGAAAACACAATCAAATAAAAATTCACTTGAAAGTATCACCAATAGAGTGCATAGGAAACAGAACATCAGGCCTCAAACACAGAACCTCAGGCCTTGAAGAAAGGATATGCACACCTGAATACTCAATGTGCAATAAACCGGTGGGGGAGACCATAATCAGAATTTACATGTACTCTGGGACAACATCAAATCTTTGGGAAAGAAGGAAACATGGAAGCATAAGTTAGGAACCTATTCAGTGAAATAATGGCAGAAAAATTTCCCAACCTTGGAAATGAGATTGACATTCAATACAGGAGTCATATGAACCACAAATAAACAAGATAAAAAAGAACCTCACCAGGAGAAATCATAATCAAATTGTCTAACATAGAAAATAGGGAAAGAATATTGAACTGAAAGAGAAAAGTATTAGGACACACTTAGATGCCACCACATAAGACTTACTTTTGACTTTTTAACTAAAAACCTAAAATTGGGAAGTGCCTGCACTTCCATGAACTAAAAGAAAACGCTTGCCAGCCAAGATTGCTTTATTCAGCAAAACTGTCTTTCAGAAGCTATGGAGAAATAAAATTCTCTACATGAAAATAATAAAAAAATAAAAAAAAATTCATCACCCCTAAGCAAGAACTACAAAAAAATCCACAAATTTATACTACACTAAGCATAATTCAATAATAAATCCAAAGCTCCCAAATATATGATGCTCACTAGAAGAACAACTAAATGAAAATCAAGACTGAATTAAATATAACAAACAAACCAATATAACAAATACTTGTCCATAATAACATTGAATTAAATGATCTCAACTCCCCAATTAAAAGATATAGATTGACATAATGAATCAAATTCAAGATTTAATTACATGCTACTTGAAGGAGACTCATCTCATAGGAAAAGACACTAGCAGGTTACAAGTAAAAAGATAAGAAAAATTATACAACACAAATGAAGTTCAAAGGCAACCAGGAGTAATTATTCTCACATCTGACAAAGTATATTTCAATTAAAAATTAATCAGAAGAGGAAAAATAAGTTGATTACATAATGGTGGAGGTAACAATCCAACAAGAAGTTATAATAGTAGTAACTATATGTGCCCCAAATATCAGTGAACATAATTACATTAAAAAAAACACTTCTTAACATTAAATCCCAGATAGATCCTAATACAATAAGACTGGGTGATTTCAACACATCCTTATCACAAATAGGTCATCCAAACAAAAAATCAATAAAGATATTTCTGACCTAAATAGTACTATAAATCAAAAGGACCTCATATACACCCGCTGAATATTTTACCCCAAAACAACTGAATTTACTTTTTTAGCAGCCCATGGAAACTTTTCAAAATAGATGATATTCTAGATCACAATGTAATTCTTATCAAACACAATTTTTATATAATTCCATATATCCTATCAGATCATAATAGAATGAAACTAGAAATAAACAGTAAAATAAAAGTAATAGAAACCACATAAATGCATGGAGATGGAACAATACTCTTTAAAATGAAAAATGGATCATAGAAGAAATCTAAAATTTCTTAGTAACAATTGACAATAGTGATGCAACATACCAAAATCTCTGGGACAGTATTAAATAAGTTCTAAGAGGAAAATTTCCAGCTCTAATTGACTACATTTAAAAAAAATGCTTATGCTGTACCTCAAGGGCTTAGTAAAGGAAGAACAAACTAGTTCCAAAATCAGTACAAAGTAGGAAATAATTAAGAACAGAGCAAAATTTAATGAAGTTGAGAATTAAGAAGGCAATACAGGATCAATACTATGAAGCCTTAGTTGGTTTATTCAAAAATGAAAGGCTTTGAGAAGCATTTAGCAAAACTAACCAAAAGAACTAAATAAATAAAATTAGAGATGAAAAAGGAGATATCACCACATATACTTCTGAAATCCAGAGGATCATGAGAAACTACTTTGAAAATTTATACTAAAATAAAATGGAAAATCTAAAAGACACTGACAAATTTCCAGATACAAATGGCCCACCCAAATTGAACCAGGAAGATATATATAGAAAACTTTTACAATGCAAGTAAAGAAAATTTACAAGTAAAGAAATTGAAAGAATAAGTAAAAGACTTCCAACAAAGAAAAGTCCAGAACCAGGTGGAAGACATTTAAAAAAGAACTAACATCAATCTTTCTCAAATTACTCCATGAAATTATTAGGGAAATGGAGAGAACGCTCCAAAATACAGACTATGAAACCAGCATAACTCTGATACCAAAACTAGACAAAGACACATCAAAGAAAGGAAACAACAAACCAATATCACTGATAACATAGAAGCATAAATGTTTAATAAAATATTAACAAGCCACATTCAAAAACAGATCAAGAAGATAAATACATCATGATCAAGTAGGTTTCATTCCAAGAATGGGAAGTTGGTTCCACATATGCAAATTCACCACCTAAGTAGACTTAAGTACAGAGTGACCATCTCAACAGATGCAGAAAAGACCTTTCATAGAATCCAAGCAAGCACTGATGTTGAAAATACTGGAAAAACTAAAGATAGAAGGAACTTCCTCAACATTATAATAGCTATGTATGATAAATCTAAGACCAACATCATATTAAATGAAGAAACTGAAAGCATTTTCTCTAAAAGGAGAAGCAACACAAGGATGTCCACTCTTACTACTCTGATTAAATATAGTTCTTGAAACTCTAGATGAAGCAATCAAACTAAAGCAAAGTAAGCGGTGGGGAGGAAAGTGGATTGGCTATAACAAGGACAGAGGAAATACAAATGAAGTTTTAGAGGGAGACTGAGGTGGAGGGAAGAGGGAGAGGAAAAAGGGGAGGAAATACAGAATAAATTTGACAAAATTACCCTGTGCGAATGTATAAATGTACAACACTGAATTTTATCTTTATGTATATCTATAAAGAAATAATTAAAAATAACTAGATAAATAAATGTAAAGACCAATAGAGTAGGGGAAAGGGAATGGGAAAAGAAGGAGGAAAAGGAGATAGGAGGCATTGGAGACAAAAATGGAAGCAATAAAATTTCATATATATATGATTGCATCAAAGTGAATTCAACTATTATGTGTAACTTAAATGAACTAACACACACACACACACACACACACACACACCAATAATGCTAAAGATTGGACTTAAATATATCAACCTGGACATAGAGCTTTTATAGCAGTGATCACTAAAAGGGCCTGGGAGCAATACTGTAATACCAATGTACGTATCCAATGTCTATATTTTAGTCACTAAATATATATCACCAAAAATAGAAACTAGAGAAGAATTATTGAAGAAATTATGGATTACAATACTAGAATGTGGAAAGTATAAGTTAAGGTGAATCTGTAATATTTTCTTGCTATGCATTAGTAAGGACATATGTAAAATGTGAAGAAGTTATGTCAAATGACAGAAGACAGTTTGAAGGACTGTGTACTGATGGTCCAGTTTGAAACACTTTGTATAAAAGAAGTAATAGTGACTGAAACAGAGCCCCACTGAATGTGTGCAAACATACATGTGTTTGGTATACATGAACATGTAACATTGTGTTTAACTATATAATTACAGATACTAAAAAATAAAAAGAAATAGGTAAGGAAAAGCAGTTCTTTATAGAAGAAGGATAACTAATAAGGGTAGAAAGAACTGATTACAAATCACCATTTAGAAACTCCTGAAATAAATTTAACATGGAATAGGAATCAATTAAAAATCACCATTTGGAAACCCCTGTAATATATTTGACATAAAATATCATCATTAGTGAATGCAAAACTGTTGGCTAAATGATTACATAGTCTCAAATATTTCTTAATATTATGTTGTTTAAAAATATAAGAATATCTCAACAATGTAGAAATCTATAAAACAACTTAATTATCTTCAAAATCAAAACCTTTAAATAATGGAGCACACTGATATTTTGTGACTCCTACAAAGAAAAACTGAGGAAACAGTTTAATGCTATTTCCAAAAATTATATAATCTGATATGTTAATAAAATCATAATGAGGCAAAAATTGGCTAAATCAAATTGGGGGGAATTCTATGAAACCGGTGGTCTGAAATGTGAAAAATTTAATATTATCAAGAAAGGCATAATTGAAAGAGTGCTTCTCAGATAAAATGAAGCATTACAGCTATATTAAGTGTTTTAAGTTTTGTTGGATATGTTTTAAAAGCAACATTTTGAGAAAAAGCAAATTTTTTCAATATGTTATTTATTACTGAATTAATTTTAAATATTTTTTCTAATTATTTTATGGAATTATATGATAATATTTCTCATAATTACTAAGTATATTAAATATAATACAATTGCCAAAACATTTTAAGAACTAACACGATAACAAAAATGGAAATTTCCACACCATGAAGTTTGTTTCATGCACAAAATTATGAAACATTTCCATAACATTTCCATAAAATTTCCATCAGGCTGTATGTGCAAGATGTATATGAAATAAATGAATTTTGAGGTTAGACTTTGGTCTCATTTCAAAAACATCTCATTATTTATAATATTTATGAAAATTCCAAAATCCAAAATATCCAAAATCTGATACACTTTTTGTCCCAACATTTTGAATAAGGGATATTCAACCTGTATTAAAGCCCTGACAATGTCTGAATGTGATCTATAAATAAACATTTATCTAGAAGCACCAAGGGATTAAGAGGCCTGTGATACTGTCAGATATTTAAGGTATTAAATAGCAGGATGAAATAAAATACAGAAATCTATATTTTAATTTAATATAATATGTAAAAGTTATGTACTGTAAAATTATACACCAAAAATGTCAAATTCCATGATATAGAACGGTGCTTCTTAAGTTTTTATGTATCTACGAAGACCTGGGACGTCGTTAAGGGACAGTCTCTGAACCTGTAAGTCTAATATGGAATCTGACAATCTGTAGCTCCTCTAAACTCTAGTCCTCATATCACACATGTTGAATAGCAAGGGGTAAAAGGTATGAGAGCTACAGAAGCAAGAAATTAGTAAGAATTAGGGGAGTCAATTAAGTGTTCATGGAGAAATAAATTTTGATATCTTAATCCTTTTCAAAAAATGAAAAGAGAAAATAAAGGTATAATAGCAGTTCAGTTGTTCACTCTTCACAATGTACATCTTTGCAGCAAGTAACATGTAAAAGACAGAAGATGCAACACTGAATGCACCATATTGACTCACCGTAGTATCTCTCACTGTGTCTTATACGGAGGAGGTACTAAGTGAATATATTTATTAAATCTCATTTCATTTGTGGCTCAGAAACAAGTACTAGAGAGATAAATTATTTTGATGCAATTGTGGGTTATCTAAATAGAAAGTTTTGACTCCAGAGAAGTAAAACCGCAACTGGGAGAAGTAGGTGAAGAAAGATAATGAGCATATTAAAATATTAGCAGGAAAGCATTTATGTAGATAGCACTGTCTGAGTTGGGGAATGATATTATAAAACGATGTGTTAAGATACTTACTCTGGTAACAAAAAGCAGTTTTGATTAAATAGTTAGAATGTGGACGCCAGTTTGTGGTGGTTCTATAACCCAGAGTATATAACTCTAATTCCGATTTATCAGTCTTCTGGTTTCAATCATTTCTTGTGCCATATTCTCTTTTCTCTGTATCAAAGGTTGAGGAGAATGAGTTGAATCTAATTCCAGGACTTTTTAGGTCATTGGTAATGATAAGAACTTGGTCATCTTTTTCGTTTGCTCAAATCAATGCACTTACATTAACAACTGATTTCTTTGACCCTTTCACAAAGTTTTAGTTTTTAAATTAATTTTAAAGGAATATGATGTCAAAGCCAAAGCACCATGTTAACCTTTTAGTCAACTTCTCCCCTGAGTTGTTGATGATTTTCATTTATCTAGGCAATTATTGGTGTTAGCTTGTTAGGTACAAATATTTAAAAGTCTGTGTACTACATTTCAACCAACTAGTTTTTCATGAATAATTTTCTTGTGCATTCTCACATTTTCCTTTTCTTTTTGTTAGCTTTTAATGAATAAAATGCTTTAATTTTAAAGAATAACTTATCTACCTTGTAATCTATTGCAAATTATCTGTTGAAAAACATCTATACATTTTTAGAAAAGAAGTGAAAGAGAATTATATTTGAATTACTATAATAAATTATATTATAAAGTTAAATAATTTAAGCATCTTGATTCTTCCAAAAGATCCAATAATATATAAACATTTAGAAATGGGAAATGTGTCATGCTAGAAACTTGTCTGGAGTGTGTGCATAATACTGGAAATAAATAAGGGCTATTAACTATTTCTTACTAAATAACATGTTACCACAGATTTAATGGTATCAAAAAATACAAATGCATTACATAAGAGTTTCTTTGAGTTGGGACATTAGGTGCATTTTATTTGTTCTTTTGCTTAGGGTCTATAAGGATAAACTCAAATTCAGCTCAGACTGCTTTTTACCTCTTGTTACGTGGTCCTCTTCTGGTGTCACTGGTCTTGGCAGAATTCAGTGCCTAGTATTTATAGGACTGAGTCAGTCCTCTGCTAGAGACCATACTTCATTCCCCATTCTAGGGTCATCTCCCCTATATTTCAGATTGCCTCTTCAAGGATAACAGAAGAACATCCTTGCTTCTTTGAATAACTTCTTTCATTTCTGAACTCCAGAACTTTTATCAAAGGGCTTATTTTATTAAGTCAGGCTCACTCAGGATAAATACTTAGATAACATTAAAGCTGAATGAACAGAAATGCAAAATATATTTGTATGATCTTTTGTCTCATCTTATTCCCTTATCTAACCATTGGAGTGATATTTCATCATATGTCTATGTTTTACCCACAATCTAGGCTAGGAATTATATAGAACAAATATATGAATGTGAATCCAATATTACTGGTGGTCTTATGAAAGAGGAAAGTTACATTCAGAGACAGGGTTCATAGAAGTATAGCGGAAACAAATAGGAAAAGGATGCCCATCTACACACCAATGAGAGGAGCCTGGAACATATCTTTCCTTTACAAACATCAGGAAAGAACCAATCATCCTGACACATTGATTATAAATGTCTACCCTTTTCAACAATGAGATGATTTTTTATACATTAATATATTAAAAGAAAATATTTATGAACATTTAATTCATCCTACTGCTGGGAACAATATTCCCTGCATATAAAGACAAAGAGAAATCATAAGCAGGTTATTATTTGTTTATAAAATACTACTTAATTATGTAAATTGAAGGTACAAATGAAAAGTAATACAAGGAAAACTGTAAAACATTCTTACCTTTACAATTAAAATAAAATTATATGCATATATGTAAATTCTTATAAAATAAGAAAAAATATCAAAAAGAAAATGTAAGTTATATGATAAGGAAATGTGAAGCATCATTCTATAATCTAATATTGACACTTTACCACATTCTGTAATAAGTATGTTTGAGTTCAGTATTCACAATGAGCTTGTGATGCAATATTACTATTACACCTGTTACAGGTTGAATTGTGTTCCCTACAAAAACAGTGTGTCCTAATGATAATTACTTCAGAAAATACCTCATATAAAAATAAGGTCTAATAGAGGTAAGTTAAAAAGTAGTCATTGGCATGAATCCGAATCCAATATGACTGGTGGTCTTATAAAAGAGAAAGTTAAATACAGAGACAGGGCTTATAGATAGAAGAATAGTGAAAACAAATAGGAAAAAGACGTTCATCTAAGGATCAACAAAAGGAGCCTGGAATATGTCCTTCTTTTACAAAAATCAGAAAGAACCAATCATCCTGACACCTTGATTTTTAATTTCTACCCTTTTCAACTATGAGATGATAAATTTCTGTTGGTAGGCCATCCAGTTTATTGTTCTTTGTTACTGAAGCCTTTCCCAACTAACATAAAACCTTTTGCACATAAAAATGACTTAAAGATGTTATAGTACTATTCTAGTTAGCATCACCTTTGGCTAGTTGCAGCAGTCTTAACATGAGTCCACCTCAGCAATACCTAGTCTCAGAAGTGTTTGGATTAACTTTAACTTGCTGTTGTACCTCTTTTGGCATTCTAGATTCTCAGTGGGTGAAAGAGTCTCATTGTTTTGGTGACCTCATGTGTGCCAAAGAAGCCAGGGATTGATCCTTGATCCATACATGGCAACTGTGATCATAACCAGGCAGACTACTGAAGTGGTTTCACACATGCTAGTAACCCTACACAGGCTCCAGGTGGAAGATTATGAGAGAAGACAATACTCTCTAGGTACTCTTCTGTTTCTGGTGAAAAACACATCAACAGAGCATGTGGGAGAAAACTTGGGTTTGGATTGTCCTCAAGTACTAAAACAGTGACAACACACCTATATACTCCTGATAAATCTGGTCTGGTAGCCATCTAGTACTGAAATAATGAAAGTAACTACAGGTCAGAGAAAGTACATGTCTAATTTGAATTTCAGGAAAGAGAGGCACAAATAAATCGCATTAGTAAGACAGAAATAAATATCCAATTCTTCAATGGTCAGATGGTTTCAAAGCATAAAGATCTTTCATAAAATATGATCTCACCTAAAACTCAAAATAAAACACAGCAAATTATCAGTCACTAACATATTCAAAGCATTAAAATGTGTGTAATAGAAGAAATCAAGAAGTTCAAAGAAAATAGAGAAAAATTTCAATACTCTAACAGAGAAAATTAATAAAGAAATGGAAACAATTTAAAAAGCAAACAAATTCTTGGTGAAACACATACATTGAGCAAAATTAAAATCACAACAGAAGGCATCAAATGCACAATAGATCAAAATGCAGAAAGAATTATAGAACTAGAATGGACCAGTGGGAAATACATAGTTGGAATGGAAAAAATATATAATGAAGAGGAATGATGAAAGCTTGTGGAAACATCAATACAGTATTAAAAGAACAAATTTTCATATTATTCTTGTTCAAGAATGACTTTAGAATGCCAAAGAGGTAGAAATCTTATTCAAAGATAAAATAACACTAAACTTGCCAGAGAAAAATACATACATTCAGTACAGGAAGGTCAAAAGTCACAAGTCAACTACAAAATCAAGTATACCCAAACACATCTCAATATCAGACCGTCACAGGTGAATAATATAGACAAAGAGTTCAAGGCTCCCAAAGAAAATAAATAACAGATAATGGGTGCCACAATTTACCTGATACCTTATTTCTCAGCAGAAACCTTACAGTCAGGAGAGAGTGGCATGAGATTTTAACAATAGTGAAAGAAGAAAACTGTCAACCAAGAACACAGTACAAGGAAAGCAATCCTTTGGAAATGAATGAGAACAAAGACATTACAAAACCAACAAAAACAGATAGATTGTATCTTCATCAAACTTGATTTATAAGAAATTATAAAAGGAAGTTTTTCAAACTGAACCAAAGAGAGATTAAGAAATAGCAAAGAAACAAAAGACAGTATCAATCCTACTATAAGAATAATTATAAAAATAAATATAGAATGATCTAATATTATAAAAATGGTGAGTATAACATTTATATGTTTGGTATGAAGATAGAAAAGCAAAACAATTGAAATAATAATATCTCCATTAATATGTTTAGTCATTAATATGTTTAGTGATAGCGAATATCAAAAACATAAAATGGGATAGCAAAAATTCAAAGCATAATTAGCAATAGAATGCTAGAGAATTTTCTTATGAGTATATTTGTCTTGGGATTTTGTTGTTTTCTTATGATCATGTTAAGCTACTATCACTGGAAAATAGCTTCTTATAATCAAAGGATGTTTTATATAAGCCTCGTAACCACAAAGCAAAAATCTATTATTGAAAATGAAAAATAATAAGAAAGGATTAAAACATGCAACTAGAGTAATTCATTTAATAACTAAAGAAGATTATAGAAGAGAAACAAAGGAAGGAACTACCAGAAAACTAGAAAACGATTTACATATTACTACAGTATGACCTCACCTATCAATAATTAGCTTGAAAGCAAATAAATTATTTACTGAAATTAAAAGATTAAGCAAACAGAATTGATTTTTTTAAAGAGAGAGGGACAGTGAGAGAGAGAGAGAGAGGGAGAAAGAGAGAATTAATTTTTATTTAGTTTTTAATGTAGCTTCCATTGCTCTGACACTTTGTTGTGTACATGGTTCTGGGTTTGAACCCCTGTCCTGGCGCATACCTGGCAAGTGCCGTAACTGCTAAGCCACCACTCCAGCCCCAGAATTGATTTTTAAAAAATGACCCAACTATATGTACTTTAGAATATTAGAAGAGACCCACTTCACCTATAAGAACAGACATAGACTGAAAGTGAAAGAATGGAATATTCCATGCAAATAGAATTTTTAAAAATGAGTAACCATATTAATACCATAAACAGGCTTTAAATCAAAAGCAATAAAAAGAGAAAAATGTCATTACATAAATAGAATTGTGTAAATTCAACAAGAGGAAGTAATAATACTAAATGTACATACACCAAATATTGGTGCACCCAAATATACAAAACAAGTTCTTATAGATCTAAAAAGAGAGATGACATTTGGACTCAGTAGCATGTGATTTTTTTCCATCAAGAGATCATTCAGAAAGAAAATCAACAAAGAATCATCAGAGTTAAATTGCACCCTAGACCAACTGGACATTGATAGAATTTTCCATCCAACAGCTGCTGAATACACAGTTTTTTACATTAGTTCATGGAACGTTCTCCAGGATGGATCATTTGGGAGGTCATAAAACTGGTCTTCAAAAATTTAAAAAAAATCAAAAATCATATAAAGTATCTTCTCTGACCACAATGCAATAATGCTAGAAATCAATACAAAGAAAACATTGACAACTATACAAATACATGGAAATTAAACAATATAGCTCTGAACCATTAACAAATCAATGAAAAAATGAAGTAAATTTTAAAATATCTTCAAATAAAGGTAACTGAAGTTACAACACACTAAGACTTTTGAAAACAGCAAAAGATGTACTAACAGAAAATTTTAAAGCAATCAATGTTTATATCAAAAAAGAACACTACGAAATAAACCACCTATCACTCCATCTCAAAAACCTAAGAAAGCAAGAACAAATGAAACCTAACATAAGTAAAAAGAAAGAAATTCTGAACATCAAAGCAAAACAAAAATTAAATGGAGGTTGAAATACAATACAAAATATTTGTTAGACAATTGTTTCATCAAAAAGAGAAAACAGATAAACCCTTAAATAGATGGATTAAAATAGGAAAGAGAAGGCTAAAAACAAAATAAAAAATAGATACAATTGACAACACAGAAATACAAAAGGTAATTCAGTATTATTGTATAGAACATGCCAATAAATATGTTAATCTAGAAGAATTGGATGTATTTCTAGAAACATACACCTTAACAAGACCAAATTTTAAAGAAATGGAAAAATTGAAATAAACCAAACCAGTAATGAGATTGGACTTTTAATAAAAGGACTCCCATCAAAGAAAAGCCAAGACAAAAAAGATTCACTGCTGGATTCTAACAAACATTTAAACAAGAATGCCAATTTTCTTCATTATTCCAAAAGAAAATTGAAGAAGAAATAATAACTCCCAATTTGATAAGTATTGTCCTGATACCAAAACCCAATATAAACACAATAAAAAATAAAACTACAGTCCAGAATCCTTGATGAATGTTGACACAACTATCCTTAACAAAACACTAACTAATAAAATAGAACATTAAAAACAGCATATTAAAAATATTGTTCACCATAATCAATTCGATTCATCCCAGAAATGCAAGGTTAGTTCAATATACACAAATCAAAAAATTATATATCAACAGATTGAAGAAAAATAACCATACGATTATCTCAATTGATGCAGAAAACACATATTGATAAATTTCAACATGCTTTCATGTTAAAAATGTTGAACAAATTAGGAGAATAAATAATATAACCTTTATTATTAACATAATAAAGGTTATTTATAATAACAGTTATATTGAATTGAAAATGTGGCACATATTCAAAATGTAATACCACCCAGTCATAAAAAGAGTGAATTTCTGTCATTTGTGACAAAATTGATAGAACTGAAAATCATTGTGTTAAATGAAATAAGCATACACACACAAGTACTGCACGGTCTTGCTCATGTCTGGAACCTAACAACATTGATTTCATAGACATCATAATTAGATTTAGAGTTACAAAAGGCTAGGGGTGGTGGATAGGTGTGGAGGGACAGAACAAGGTTGATCAATGAGTGCAAAGTTACAGTTAGGAGAAACTCTGGGGCACTGATGCATAAATGTAGATAACAATTATGCACTGTGTATTTTAAAAACTAGAGGAAAGGATCTTGAAAGTTTTCATGACAAAAAGCTGATGAATGTTTGGGAAGATGAATATGGTCAACCTGATTCAAATATTATGCAATATATGCAGGTAATGAACATAATATAGTACTCAACCACTATGTACAATTTTTATGTTTTTGTATCAGTTAAATTTTTTTAAATAGTATATTTTTAAATGTTACTAGTGGAAAGTATTAATTAAACACATGACAACTATTGATAACATATAGGATTGAAAAAATGTTAAATTATGCAATATGCCCCACAGATCATTATTATAAAGAAATAACAGGTGGTAAGATATCCTTACCACTCTCCTTTTTTCTCTTTTCCATTTCAGAGATGACCTCCACTCTGAAACTGTTATGTTTAATTCCTGACTGTACCATATTGTATGTGTGCTATACACAATATGATTTTGGATTTACATAGTTTTTAAGTTTACATAATGATTTCATACTATATTGCCATTTTCCATGTAATTGCTTTCCAACTTGAAAAGTACAAAGTATCTCTGTACATCATACACTTTCCTAAAAAAATTAAACAGACTTTTCAATTTCAAAAAGTATGCTAAAATATTATCTATTACAGGATGATATGACATATATATGTATGTGAACATAGGCAATAATATAAATTATAACAAAAGATTAGCTCTAAATATTTTATGTTCAAACTGTAAATTGTTCACTTTTTAAAGAACACATATTCTTTGAAATTATATGCCATTGCTGTACAAAACTTTTAAGAATCCCACTCATATACCAAAATATATATGTTAATTTACAGAATTTTTTACCCATTAATATTCTGTAGGAGGAAGTAAGGTCTAAAACATTTCCTCTATAACAAAGGATTTAATTTGTAAACTGTAGAGACTTAAATATATATATGAACTATGTATCTGCAGATTATTGTCATAATTCATTTGTGACAAAAATTTTAAATAGGGTATATTAGACTACTGGAGAAATGAAGAATTATAGAAAGAAAGAAAATATTTGAATAAGTATAAAGATGTTATGGGAAAACCTACAATGTGTTTTATATGTAAGAAAAAGAAATGACATTAAGAAACTTGACCTTTATTAATAAGATAGTAAAATTCTTTGAAAGTGTCAAGCTTTGAAGAGCAATGGAATAAGAAAGCAAATTATGGGGGCTGGAGCGATTGCTCAGCAGTTACTGCGCCTGTTTGGCACGTGTGAGAACATGGATTTGAACCCCAGCATCACATATGCAAAGAAGTGTCGGAGGAACGAAAGTCATATTAAAAACTAAATAAAAATTGCTTCTCTTTCCTTCTCTCTCTCTTTTACTGTCCCTCTCTCTTAAAAAAAAGACAGCAAATTATGTTTAATTATCAAGGCATTTGATGAAATGAAGTAATGAGTTCTATGATAAAAATACACATGCCAATTGTTAATAAGGTAGCCCCCTGCTGTCCTCAGAGGACAGTTTGCATCAGCTCAAGGTGTCAAGAAAACTGCAGTCAGAGCAGAGGGCATAGGAAATTTCTGGAAGTCCAGGGCATTGTACTTCATTTGGAACCTCAGTGCTGGGCCCAATCGCTCTCTTTTACTGCTTCTTCCATCAACTGCTTCTCTGACTTAATCTGTTTTGTTGGTGGTGGTGGTTTTTAGAGAGAGAGAATGAGAGACAGAAGAGAGATTCAATTTTATTTATTTTTGTCATCTGATGTTTTTTTTGTTTGTTTTTTCTCCACTTGGTTATGTATGTGGTGCTGGATTTGGAACCCAGGTCTTTGCTCATGCCAGGCAAGCACTCTACAACTGAGCCACCTTTCCAGTCCCCTGCCTTAATCATCATTGTTCCAAGAACACATTAAGCCTTGTGAATCTCATGACTTGGCACAGGATTTTCATGCCATTTGAACCCTTCTGGCTCCAGATAAGTGATTGACTCACTTCCTTACTGTAACAAGTTTAACAGACTTCATATCAATTCCAGGGGAGGACTGTTAACACCTCCCCAATACAGTGAACTGGTACCAATGCACTTTCATGAGTCCAATGAAACAGCATTCAGATAAGCTAAATGGAGCAACGTTTTTACTCATAGGCATTAAGGCATGATAGAAACCGGGGATTCATGACAATTTAATCCTCCAAGGCTTAGAAAAGCTTCAGGACAGATGGATTCTTCTTATATGCTTCACACTATATGACAGCATAGTCTACAGCATTCCTGGGTTTTATACTGGGAACTTCAATTTGTGGGCTAAGGTGTTGTAGGACATCCTTCTTGGAGGTACAGAAAGGGAGACTAGACTCTTCAAGCCAGTTCCTCCTTATCTTGGGATGTTGTATTTTCAACACATTCCACAATTATTCTGATAAGTACAAGCAAAGATGGAGGGAGGAAAAAACCAGTTCAGCCAACGCCACATGGAGACTGCCCTATTCTCATTACATTATTGTTGGGTCTCTTAAGGAACAGGACTTCTTTGACTACCTGCATAAAACATTGACTCTACCCCCACCATCTCCCTCTACTCCTCAACACAGTTACACATTCTTAAAACATAATGGGTGCTTAACAAATATTGCTAAAGTGTGATAAGAACATGAAATCCTAAACTAGATTTGATGAACCCTATCCTTAGATCCCATGAAAAGATGGTTCTTTTAAAAAAATACTATATTCCTTTCTGTTTATACATCTTCAGAATTTTTAATTGTCTAATGTAAATTGTTAGTGAAATAAAACCATTGA
This sequence comes from Aplodontia rufa, assembly GCA_004027875.1. Lineage (NCBI taxonomy): Eukaryota > Metazoa > Chordata > Mammalia > Rodentia > Aplodontiidae > Aplodontia > Aplodontia rufa. The sequence continues at coordinate 18,381 of PVKS010033499.1, forward strand.
TAAATTCCATAATTTTGTATCTACCTTCCGACTTCCCTAAAGCAATAAAAATTACACTTTGAATTTTAGAAATTTGATTTTACTTATATTTTATTAGTGCATTATAATTATATATAATATTGGGGTTCATTATGACATATTCATACATGCACATAACAGAGTTTGCTCTGTTTCATTTCCCAGTATTTTTTATTTTTACAAGGATTTATATATAGAACAAATCCTTCTAATGTTAAATTACAAATTCATGACATATTAAAAGTCTCTTCATGAAAGAATTAAAATGTGAACAAGGATAAGAAAATGGACTGTAGTGAAAAAATTAATCTGGTTTACCTTTAACAAATGAAAATGCTATTTCAAATTATGTTATAAAGGACATTATTTTCATATGTAGTGTAAAACTCAGGCTGAAGCACTTGTTTTGCAGGTACAAAAATGACAATTTTTTTTTCAAACTAATGAAAATGTCTCTAATGGAACTTACTATCTGTGAGGTTAAATAAATACTCATTGTCAAGACAAAAGGAATAGAATATAAAATCCCTGTGATAGCTCCATTCCTGCCCATCTCTGATGTTTGCCTATAAATCAGAGCAACCCAGACATACATGGGGTCCTCACTGATTGATGAAATGGCTTTACAGTCCCAATAGTGCTGGTCCCTGCTTATTCTACCTCTCAAGCATTCCTCCTTCCACTTCTTCTGGGTATCTTGTTCCTGAGTATGGCTTCAAAAAAGTTGTATATCTCTATGACAAAATTACATACACTTGTATTTCTGGATCCTCATAACCAATATCTTAGATGTGGAATATTATGCCTCAGTTTCTCCACTTATGTCCTTTCAGTTCCTTATAGATTTCAGGTAAATAGTAGTTACATGCTGAAATTCCTTCTATGCATTCATGTCACAGAAAAATATAAGCTTTTGTATTGCTTATATAGATATTTTCTGCTAATATTCATGTGTACTAAAGAGAAAATAACCTTGGACTTGGATTCAATACATTTGGATTTTCATTAGAGTAACCACACATGTGAATAGATTAGACAGGTAAATATAGAATATTAGTAACACATTCTGCATTTAATTTTAGGCATTTATAACAAAGGTCCACCAACTTTCCATAAAGGATCCAATAGTAAACAGTTGAGACATTCTGGGCTATACAATCTCACTCACAAGTGGGTCATCTCTGTCCTTGTAGTCACAAAGTAGAAATAAACCACATGTAAATGGCTGTGGCTATGATCCAATAAAATTTTATTTACACAATCAGATTGCCAGCTGGATTTGATCCACAGCTGCGGTTTGCCAATTTCTGATCTATAAAATGGAATAACAATGCCAGTGTTGGCTCTTTTACTGAGCTGATGTAATTGATCAAACACATAGAAAGGGACTACTCCATAAATGATAGATTGTGATACACTTACAGGATGTTAGGTATTATTAGTAAAGTTATAACCTTAGAATTATTTCCATGAGATATTTTTATATTGGAACTATTTAATATGATCCATAAATATCATACCTAACAACTTTACTGCCTTCTATTAGCAGCCTGATTCTAAAATCTGTTCTTTAATATTGAAATACAAAATTCTGGACAATTAAATCAATCTTTAACTGTCAAACATTTGATGCTTCATCTGTGAAGAATTATGGGACACAAATACATCACTGTATTTAATCTAGTTAATGAAGATCAATGAAAGTATAATTTTAAATTATAAAGAAATAAAATTAAAGATATACAATTAAATATGTGAAGTATGATACACTTTTTTACAGCGTTACCTTAAAGAGATAGAATTTTCTGAAATGGGTTTCCACCAAGAGTACTAAGAGATGATGCTCTCCATTTAAATAGATTTTAATTCATAGTAAATTATAATTGAAATACAAAGCACATGAGATGACCACATTAAAGTGACATTGTTGAGCAAGAGGAAGCTTGATGGCAGTTTTGCTGTCTGCTTGGGAATGCTGAACAGAGACAATGGCACTTCTGCTAGGAAATCTGGGAGAGCACATTTTATGGACATCTCTGAGGAGCATTTAAACTAACTGAATTCAATTAAAAATTGGCTTTAAAACAAGAGGATATGAACTTAGCCAGGAGAATAGAGCCTTGTATTAAAAAAAAAATTAAAAACCCTAGACTTGGAGGCAAAAGGTAGAGGATTACACTGATTCTTTCAGATGCTATCTGAATGAGATTGTGTTATTGCTATAATAGCAAATCATTCTAATAAGCAAAGACCTTCAGGAATTATTTCCAGGTCACTGCTTCAAAAGCTGAACTAAAGAACTGAATACAAACCTAGCTAAAATATTCAGTTAAAAAGTGCATCCACATCACTTAAGTTATTCTCTTCTTTCTGAGTACAATTTGATAAACAGATGCTAGATATGCCTTATTCTTCCTACATGATACAACAAAAGCTGCCTACTTAAGTCAAATAATTCAATTTAGTTTAATGTGTCTGTGTGTGTGTGCACGTGAGCGTGTGTGTATGTGTGTCTCTTATGCAGAGGATAGAACCCAGGGCCACATGCATACTAGTCAATCACTCTACCACTGAACATACACTCCTAGCCCATAATCCATAAACTTTTTTAATTTACTGCTCCCTTTATTATCCTTGTCAAAATATGCATACTATGGTCAGATAATCATTAGCAGTCCCAGAAAACTGTCACACTATTGTGGACATTTAAATGAGTGAATTAGGAGGATCATAGATTATCTTTTCACATGATATTTATTATTAAACAATGGTTTGGGGGCTGGAGCTGTGGCTTGGTGGTTATGGCACTTGCCTAGCATGCGCAAATATGCTAATTTGAAATCCAGCATCACGTGCACAACAAAGAGTCTGGCAACGAAAATCATGTGAAAAACAAAACAAAAATTGCTTCTGTCTTTCTCTCTATCTTTCTCTCTCTCACTGTCCCTCTTTCTTTTTTTTTTAATTTTTTTATTTTTGAGCAACCTTACAAGATTTTAACAAAACAATATAAAATGTGTATAAGATGTGTATATATTCTGTATATATTCTGGACATTGCAACTATCCCCAGGAGTGCCCCCCCCAATTACCCTCCCTTATCCCTCCCTTCCCTTTCCCATTATAACTCTAAAAATAGTATTAGATTGTAAAGCATTACATCTTATCTGAATTTAACTCATGTTTCTAGACCAACTTTCTCATTGTCCAGGGTCTAGTCCCCACCTCCACCTATGAGTGGAGACAATCGACCCTTAATTCTCTGGGTTAAG
>PVKS010033500.1:0-21676 GCA_004027875.1 Aplodontia rufa
ATCTATTTAGTAAATAACAGAAATACCAGTAGAAGGAAGAGAAAGAAGGGGGATGTGAGGGATACTGGGGACTGAGAAAAAGTTATATTGCATGCTTTTATAAATTTATCCTATTGTAAAATATATCTAAAGATAACAGTGAGAGGGGGAAGGGAGGGGAAGTAGAAATGCTGGAACTGAGTTAAAACAAGATACATTCTATGATTTTATAAGTATGTTATTATATACTTTATGTTATTTATATACTCTTCATGTATATAAATAATGTTCTTCATAGGTATAAGAATTATGTCACTATAGTTAGGTATATTAGAATAAATACATTCCCAGTAAGAGAGACAAGAGGTCAGGGGTTGGGAGGAGGGAGGTAGGGGAGTGCTAGTGGGAATGTTGGCCAAATTATATTGCTGCATTGTGTACATCTATGAATATGTGACAACAAATCCCATCATTATGTACAACTATAATGCACCAATAAAAAGAAAAGTAATAGGAAGTTTCAAGAGTGATTTCAATTATGCAGAAGGAAGTATTGGTAAATTTGACGTCAGAACATGGGAAATGATCTGTTCAGAGGAGGAAAAAAGGAAAAAAAGCATGAAGAAAGCAGATACAATGATGGGACACCATCAAGGGAATCAGCTTTCATACAATAGGAGTTTCTTAAGTAGAAGAAAGGGCAGAAAGAATATACATAAAAGACAACTTTATCACAGTGTTGGTAGGAACATAGGTTAGTACAACCCGTATAGAAAACAGTACAGTGGTTTCCCAAAAAAAATAAAAAAGAACTGCTCCATCAGTTCCAGCAATTTCAATACTGAGCATTATCTACAAAGAAAATAAAATCGGAAAGTCAAAATGTTTTCAGCACTTCCATTTCTATAGTAGAACTTCTCAGAGTAGCCAACATATGTAATCAATCTACATGTACATGAATGGATAAATGGATTTTAGAAAAACATAGTATACATACATGACAATACTATGCAGGCATAAAAAGTGTAAAATCCTGCCATTTACTTAATTAAGTATATAAAACTAGAAAAGTATGTATGAAGTGAAGTATGCCTGTTACAGAAAAATAAATACTGCATTCTCTCATTCCTATGTTGATTTTTTACAGCTGATCTCATAAAAATAAAGAATAGAATTGTAATTACCAGCAGCCAGGAGAGTTGGTAGATTTGGGGGTTAAAATTTAAGCGAAGGATACAAAATTCCAATTATGTATGAGGAATTAGTTTAAGACATAAATTGTACAGCATGGTATCTATACATAAGGATAAATATAGCATATTCTTGGAAAATGCTGATTGGATGTTGAGCATTCTCCCCACAAAAATATCTATGTGGGGTTATGTGTATGCTAATTATCCAGGCTTAACCATTTCACAATATATGATACTCATAAACATCATGTTATACAAGATGAACATACAATTTTTCATCTGAAAATGTGAAGAATTGGTAAATTTGAAATATAAAAATTGAGAAAAAATTAAGAAGAAATAATTTATTTTCCTTCATAATATTGTGGACACTATACCATGAAATCTCAGATGATTCTTCAAAGGAGCTATATCACAGAGAGATTGATCCTGGGATTGTTTCCTTATAGAAATTGATATTGCTTAGAATAAACTCTATGGCTTTGAAATCAAACTAAAGCAAAGCCTGTTTGTCCTTGGAGGAAATAAATTTGTCTTACATAGACACAAAATTGACCAAAATTTTTCCATTCTGCTTTCTTCTTTGTACCCTAAGGAGTTGAATTATTTGGAGAGTAAAAAGAAAAATAAACCAATTTATTCAATCGGCCTCTCTGAGAATCAAGTCAAGACATTCTAAAAACTATAAAGTTTCCCCTGTTGCCCCTCTCCTGTACTTCTCCGATCTGTGAGGATACTTGTGGATTTCCTGAGAACAGATCATGAAGAAGAGAAAGCTTCAGTGACAAACACTGGAGAGAGTCCATGTGTCTTAGTGGGGCTGGTGGAGGAAAAGGAAAAGAGGAGACAATGTAGATCCTGGAATTTGACTCCAGAATAATGATAAGAGGAAAACCCCATGTATCTTCAATCTATGAAGGTGAAGTTCCTGTAGAGTGAAGGAACTTTAATTTCCATTAAATGTGCCTCTTCCACTTATTCGGTTTTCTTCTCTCACTGGATTCTAGAGCCTTCCATCAATAAGTTATATTCTGGTGAGTCCCCAAATCATCACCACTGTTACATTTAAATTGTAGATTCCTGTTAGAGTTCCTGCATTTGATATTTTATTCATTAACTACTCACCAAAGATCTATCACACACAAGGAATTGTCTGCTTTGTTCCAAATTAGATTGGTGTTTTCTTTTATATTCCCTATTTTTACTTACAGATTTGAGTTACTGATATCTCTTATTAGTTTTATATTTTGTTATTTTCATTTCATCTTAGTGTACACAATGTATCTATATGTAATGAAATTATGTTTGGCATTTAGTAATCAGCTCAGTTTCCTCCCTTCTTCCCCACATTTCCAATCCCTTTGAATGTCCAGGAAAATATGGAATGATAAGGGTTGGAGGAGACTATTTTGGTTTCCTCATGAATTCAACACAAATATTCTTTTTTTTTTTTTTTTAAGAGAGAGAGGACCAGTGAGAGAGAGGAGAGGAAATCAATTTTATTTACTCTTATTTAGTTTTTCATGTAGCTTTTGTTTCTCCAACACTTCATTGTGTACATGGTGCTGGGGTTGAACCAACCCACGTCCTCATGCATGTCAGGCAACCACTGCAACTGCTGCATCACTGCTCCAGCCCAAATAGTCTGGTGTTTTAATGTAACTTTTCCTATTGTCTGTGATTTTCACTGATAGTCTCAGCTCTGGGTGCTAACCACATCAGTGCTTGTTAAATTTTGTCAAACACAATTAATCTCTTGCATTTATGTTTTTATTCTTTTTCATTCACCTAGAATTACCTTCATGAATATCCTTATGCTAAGCAGGCTTCCATTCATAGGCTTGGTGTGTGTTATTATTTTAAAATCGATCTTTACGCATTTTATTAGACTTTGCTACTCAATTTTATGTCTATATTTAGGCATATGACAAGTTCAACTATTTCTTTATGTTAAAGTAGATATTTTTGTCTTGATATTTAATATACAACCTACGCTTGTATTTGCTCAGCACTTGCAGTATGAGAACACTGTCACAACATCAGGGTCACAAGTGAACTTGAGTTTACATATGTGATGGGGATTTAAAGAGCCTGAAGGAAGCTGCACTCAGGGACTCATGCACTCTGTTCCTCCTGATTCTCCTCCCCTGCTGTCCATCACACTGGCCTTTTGGATCCCCTTCTATGTCAACCATAGGAGGTGCTCTGTCCCTCCTTCTCAGACTAAACTGGTCCTCAATGAGTTTGTTCTTCCTTTAATTAAAATTCTCTAGTCATTCTTAATATTGGCTCTTTTGTATCATGGAGAATATAAACATTTATTTGTAAATATTTACTTTGCCTTTTAACTTTTTATAATTTGATTCTATTTATATAATTTTTGAATATTTTAATCAGCATCACCCATAATGCATTTTGGCCATGAATTCTGCCAGTTTTAACACAACACACATGCACTCCAGGACATGATCATACACACACACACACTCTGATGTCTCATATCTTGTTTTAATGGGGGAGTGTTTTTTACTCCTTCCTGTGTAGTCCATGTAATTTTACTTCTTCTTAGAAGAATTCACCATGCATGTGTTTTCTTAGAGATGGAGACACAGAGATCCTCATTAATTAGTCATGCTAATTAGAGTCAAAAAGATATAACAAATCAGTTGTGTTTATAATGATCAGGATTCCTTCCAAGTTTAAGGGAATATTGATGAAAAATGGTCATGCAAGACATACATATTGAGATATTAAGAACAGAAGTTCACATCTAAAAATGCCCATTACATGTCACAGGAGCAACAGGAGAACAATTACATCACACCATTTAATTTCAGTCTTTAATCCTACCATAAAAAAAGTAATTACTGCTTCTACTGTAGAGGTGAAGACTTTGTAGTTAAGAGAGTTTGAATAACTTTCACAAGGACACAAACATGACATAGCTGCAGACCCAAATTCTATTATAGAAATACTAATAATGATAAAATAATAATAATAGTTATTTATTCGGACTCTCACAGTGAACAGAGAAAGTTTTAAGCCTTACAAAATTTGTAGTAATAATATTCATATTTTTAGACAGAAAAAATAAAACAGTGACAATTAACTATCACATTATTATTATTAAGTGTCCAGTTGTAGAAAAAAATGTTATTCATGCTAAAAATCAATTTTAATCTTTATTTTGAGGTTTTAAAAAATGAACAGTATGGAAATAATCAAAGAAGATATGTGACATATCTTTATTTTAGAACGATAATATCAAATAAAAAATAGTTTATGTCCATAAATTAAAATAGTAGAATTAAAACAAGTGAATCAATGAAACAAAAAGAGAAAAAAAATACTGCTACAATAAAGGAAGTGTGGATTATTATATACACTTAAAAGGGAAATGGGCTACTTTTAGTTATTTTTAGCATCAAACAGAGTTGAAAGACGTTCATCCAAGAGTAATGTTATAAAGGGGTAACTACCTGAGATGCCAGAAGGCTAATTAATGAATATGCTTTTGCCTCCTTCCCCAGCAGATACATCAGCTACATGAAAGCAGAAAAACATACAAAAATATCACAATTCTTCCTCTTGGGCATTTCAGATGATCCTGATATGCAGCCCATCCTTTTCGGACTGTTCCTGTCCATGTACCTGGTCACAGTGCTTGGGAATCTGCTCATCATCCTGGCCATCTCCTCTGACTCCCACCTCCACACTCCCATGTACTTCTTTCTCTCCAACCTCTCCTTTGTTGACATCTGTTTCACCTCTACCACAGTCCCAAATTTGCTGGTTAACATTCATACACACAGCAAAGGTATTTCCTACATGGAGTGCCTTACTCAGGCATATTTTTTGTGATTTTTGTTGGAATGGGTAAATTACTACTGACCATTATGGCCTATGATTGCTTTACAGCCATCTGCAACCCCCTGAAATACACAGTCATCATGAATCCCTGACTTTGTGTTCTCCTGGTTCTGATATCTTGGATCATCAAGTTCTGGGCCTCCCTGGTTTATGTTCTACTGATAAAGAGACTTCCCTTTTCCATAGGCACTGAAATTCCACATTTCTTCTGTGAGCTGGCCCAAATTCTAAAAGTAGCCAGCTCTGACAATCTTGTCAACAACAATTTCAAGTATGTGGCAGTGGCCTTGTTTGGTGTGATTCCTGTCACTGGGATCCTCTTCTCTTACTCTCAGATTATTTCTACCTTAATAAAAATGTCCTCCATTGCAAGCAAGTATAAAGCCTTTTCCACTTGTGGGTCCCACCTCTGTGTGGTCTTATTGTACTTTGGAACTGCATTTGGGGTTTACCTCAGTTCTGCCATGACCCATTCTTCCCAAGAAAGCTCTATTGCCTCTGAGATGTACCCTGTTGTCACCCCAATGCTGAACACCTTCATCTACAGCCTGAAGAACAAGGATGTGAAGGAGACCCTGGGAAGACTCCTCAGCAGAGCAGGTCTTTGATGGATCACTCAACTCAGAACTCAGGAGATGTTTTTCCCCCTAAGTCAAATACACTGAATTTTAATTTCTATCTCTTTTCCTCCCCTAAATGACATGTGTAATTTCTTGTACTCCCCAAACACCTATACACTCATGAAAAACAAATATTCAACACTATGAATGAGAAAAATTCAAATAAAAGCCACAATGAGATGTCATTTCATATCCAATAATAAAAAGACAATAACAAGGGTTGGAAAGAACATAGAGAAATTGAAACACTCAGAACTTGCTAGTTAGAATACAAAATGGTGTGATGACTTTGGGAACAGAATTTTCAGTTGCTCAAACAATTCAACTCAACCTGAGTTATTAATTAAAATCCTAAGTATACACCCATGACAACAGAAAACATATTCATATAGAAATGTAAACAATAATGTCCATTATGCCATTATTCATAACTACCCAAATCTAGTATAACCAAAATATCCATCAGCTGATAGTGGATAAATTAATGAGATATATCAGTATAATGGAATGTTATTCCTTCTTGAAAAGGAATGGCTCTTTTTTATATGACAAATATGGGTCTTGAAAACATGTTAAATGATAGAAGCCAGACAAATAAACACCACATAGTACATGATTCCATGTTTTGAGATTATGAAAGTATGCTGGAATTAGGTACTGGTGATGGCTACACACTCACATGTAAGTACTTTGTTATATACTTTAAAGAGTGAATTTGGGGTTGTGTTAATTCTGTCTCAAAAATAATTCAAAAATTAAGTAACAATTGTTTTCTAACGCAAGGCTCATTTCACAGAGTTGCTCTTTTGCTTCCAAATTCATAGTCAACAAAATAAATCTGTTAATATCAAAAAAAAACCTCAATGCCTATCCTTTGCATTTGTAAATCCATTTAATGGATCATGTAAATAAGGGAGAAATTTTCATTCTAAAATAAGAATTTGATGCCAATGCCATGCTGTTGTTGTTACTATAGCCCTATAGTATAATTTCAGTCAGGGATTATGACACCTCCCTCTTCCTCTTTCTTGCTTAATAATGTTTTGGCTATTCTGAGTCTCCTGAAATTCAAAAAGAATTTGAGAATTGCTTTTTCTATATCCATGAAGAGTGTCGTTGGTATCTTGAAGGGCTTTTGGCAGAATGGCCATTTTAATTATATTGACTCTGCATAACCAAGAACATGGAATGCTTTTCCACCTACTCAGGACTTCTTTACTTTCTCCCTTTCATGTTTGATAGTTTTCATTGTAGAGATCCTTTATGTCCTTTGCTAGATTAATGCCTAAATATTTTATTCTTTCTGATATTATTGTAATTGGGATGGATTTCCTGATTTCTTCTTCAGCAGAATTGCTGCTAAGCAAGAAAGAGGAAGCAGGAGGTGTCACAAAACCTGACCTGAAATTATACTTTAGGGCTATAGAAACAAAAACAGCTTACTGTCAGTATCAAAACAGACATGAAGACCAATGGAACTGACTAAAAGATATTGAGACAAACCCACAAATCTTTAACTATCTGATACTTGACAAAGGGTGCCAATATAGTGTGGAGAAAAGACAGCCTGTTCAACAAATGGTGTTGGGAAAACTGCACAGTCATATTCAGACAACTGAAATTAGATCTTTATCTTTTACCCTGCACAAAAATCAAATTGAAATGGATCAAAGAATTAGAAATTAAATCAGCAACTTCAAAATTGCTCGAAGAAAAAGAAGGATCAACACTCCATGACATTGGTGTAGGCACTGCCTTCCTTAACAATACTCCCATACTCAAAATTAAAGCCGAGAATAAATGAGTGGGACGCCATTAAACTGAAAGGCTTCTGCAAAGCTAAAGTAGTCAAGAGTGTCAAGAAAGAACCTAGAATGGGAGAAAATCTTTGCCTGTTATGCCTCTGATAGGGGATTAATCTAGAATATACAGAGAACTCAAAAAAACTGAACACCAAAATCACAAATAATCCAATCAATAAATGGACTAGGGAATTAAACAGAAACTTCTCAATGGAGGAAGTCCAAACCCTCAACAAATATATGACAAAATGTTCTATATCACTTACAATCAGATAAATGCAAATCAAAACTTTACTAAGATTCCACCTCACTCCAGTCAGAGTGGCAAAAATGACAAATATGAAAAAAATAACAGATGCTGGAGGGTTTGTGAGAAGAAAGGAACACTATCACCTGTTGGTGTGACTGCAAACTTGTACAGCTACCCTGGAAAGCAGTGTGGAGACTCCTCAAAAACTTAGGGTTGGAACCACCCTTAACCCATTTATTCCACTCCTGAGTATTTTCCCAAAAGACCTAGAATCAGCATACCACAGAGACACAGCTACATCGATGTTTATAGCAGCTCAATTTACAATAGCTAAACTATGGAACCAACCCAGATGCCCCTTGCTGGATAACTGGATTCAAAAGTACATATATATATATATATATATATATATTTTTTTTTTTTTTTTTACACACATACACACACATACACACACACACACAACAGAGTTCTACTCTGCTATTAGAGAGAGGGATATCATGGCATGTACAACCAAATGGATGGAGATGGAAAAAAATTATGCTGAGTGAAATTTCCCAAACTCAGAGATATAAGGGTCAAATGTGTAATGTTACACAACCTAATACTTTTTTAGAGATGTTGTGTGAAGGGGAAGGGAGGGATAACAGTGGGTAATTGAGGATGGCACTCTTGGGGGTAAATCTAATCCTCAGAATCTATATACATTTTATATTATTTTGTTAAAAACTTGTATGATAGTACAACAAATACATTTCTCAATAAAAAAAGAAAACTTTCTATTTGTATTCCATTCTATTTACCTTTGGTTTGGGGTTGTACGCCCTGATAATTTATGCTTTTCATAATATAGATAACAATTCAGTTCCACATTTTTCCAAAGTGATGTATGTTGACACAGTTTAAAGTACTGATCTTTAAACACCAATTGGTAACTTTCAACTCCTGTCAAACATGTCAGAGTTTCCAAGTATATTATAATCAAGGATTTAGCTAGGGTCACAATCATCTCATGGCTTGACTGAAGAAGAATGGTTGTCATGCCAGCTCATAGGTCATGGGGAGGATTGGGTCCTTTAAAGGTGATGGAATGAGTCCTCCCTCAGTTCCTCACCATGAGGGACTCTGTGGTATAGCTCATGAAACGTCAGGTGGATTCTGTTGATGTGAAAAAATAGGTGACAGAACAACAGGAGTCCAGGCCTACACACTATCAGAACATTGGTCTCAAAGCACCCCAATGCTAAAGATATGTACCTCTGTTTTCCAGTATGGTCACAAACCTCTCAAACCAATAGTCTCTTGGCAAAAACTCCTTATATGACAACTGGTACATGGACATATATACCTCTCCTCTACGCTGAGTATTCCTATCATTGAGTTTGCCCCTAGAGCCCAAAATATCCACCATGGTCTCTTCTAGTCATAGGGTCTTACCACAACATCACAATAAGCTGAAGTGTTTCTGTTCCCAAATGCAGCAATTGCAAGCAGAGGCCTCTAACATCAGCTCAAAAAGATAGTGTTCCTCTCTCTCTAGAATATATTGTCATAAGGTTTTACATGTGTATGTGATTACCTAGTGAAATTATTGATTAATTGTACTTTTGGTGAGCCATTTTTGAAACTTATAATACAGGGGTTTTGGGGGGAATTATGATCCTTGGAAACTACCTACATTCCACCCATGGCTCTTAGAGACAAATACAGGCATTGATTTTTCATTGGTGGATATAATGAAACCTGAATATATACAGCATTAAGTTGGAAATGGAATTAAGAGTTCTATTTACCTGTGTGTTAGAGGTAAATTTGGCAGCACCATGTAACCAAATAGCATGAGCATTGAATTGGATTGGATTGGAAGATACTTCAACTTATTCATACATTTGGATGGTAGCAAGTTTTAAATATTAAACTGCAACCATTTCATGGTGAAAATATGGGATCAGAGATTAGTATCCTCACCACAGTGTAGTATAAAAGGATATGTTAAATGAAACCTGAAAGAGCAATGTGTGTACAGTAAATGAATCAGCAATGCCTTCCTTAACAAAACTTCCATGGATCAGGCAGTAAAGTCAAGAATAAATGAATGGGATGCAATTAAACGAAAAAGCTTTTGCACAGTTAAAAATTTAGTCAAGAGCATCAAGAGACAACCTACAAAATGGGAGAAAATCTTTGCCTGCTACACCTCGGACAGAGGGCTAATATCCAGAATATACAAAGAACTAAAGAAACTAAACACCAAACTCACAAATAATCCAATCAATAAATGGGATACAGATCTAAAAAGAAACTTCTCACCAGAAGAAGTCCAGTAATCCCATACATAAATATATGAGAAAATGCTCTACATCATTAGCTATAAGGGAAATGCAAATCAAAACTTCAATGAGATACCACCTCACTCCTGTTAGAGTGGCAAAAATGAAAAATTTGAACAACAACATGCTGGAGGGGCTATGGGAAAAGAGGAACATTGTCACACTGCTGGTGGGACTGCAAACTGGTTCAGCCACTATGGAAAGCAGTGTGGAGAATCCTCAAAAAATTAAAGATGGCACCACCTTATGACCAGCTGTCCCACTCCTCGGTATTTTCCCAAAAGAATTAGAATCAGCATATTATAGTGATATGGCTTCATTAATGTTTATAGCAGCTCAATTTACTATAGCTAGACTGTGGAACCAACCCAGATGCCCCTCACTTGATGAGTGGATACAAAAACTTTGGTATACACACACACACACACACACACACACACACACGCACGCACACACACACAATGGAATACTACTCGGCCATTAGAGAAGATAATATTATGGCTTTTGATATCAAATGGATGGAGATGGAAAGAATTATGCTAAGTGAAGTATCCCAATCTCAGAAACTCAAGGGCCGAATGGTTTCTCTCATCTGTGGAAGCTAGAATATATCAGGAAGCAGTATGTTAGATGGCTAAGCTAATAATAACCTCAAATTGTATGATTCTTAACACAACAGGGGGATGATTGCCTAGGATACCTGGTGGTGTAGGGTGGGGGACAGGGTGAGGGGAGGGTTTAGGAAGAATATCTAGGAGACTGGAGGGTGGGAATATGTTGGAATCATCTCAGAAGGAGATCTCTGACCTCCATGAGATATCCATTTAACTCAGGGGGTCTTCTGGGGCAAACAGTAATTTGGGGAACCCAAGCGGGGCATCCATGACATGGCATTATCCTTGGATAACTAAGTATATATACATTTGCTTTTTATTGTTTGACAATGTTTCCCCCTCAATTGTAACTCTATATTCATCTAATAAATAAAAAAGAACCAATTTATGGGCAATGAAATATCTCTAAATCCCACATTCTTTCTATTATCTACATTGCCTATCCTAATCAAAGACTATTGCCTACATTTAGATGCCTACTGAGAATTTAACAAACTTTTCCCATGTAATGTGCCAATTCATTACTAAACTCTTCAAAGTCACTAAGGAGGAGAGATACAAGTATTACCACTGTGGTGTGTCTACCATCAGAGGGCAATATTGATGTCCCACTTGTCAAAGTCTTGACTATTAATTACACAGGGGAAAATAGCTCAATTAAGGTTGGTTACAGGAAAGTAGGAAGTCTTAGGGTAAGTAAAAGAAGTGAAATTTTAGTTTATTTATGATGTTGCTAGTAACTTAGAAATCTGCAGACACTACTAAAATCAAGCAGCAATAGGAAATAGACCACCTCTGACTCCTCAGTTGATCACTTGAACAAAGGCATATATTTTACATCAGATTTGCCTCTTGAACAAGTTTTGAACTGTTATGACAGCAGACAACTCACAACATACCTTTTCCTCCACTTTGTGATCTATCACATAGTGTTCAGGTAAGAATAGAAACAAATATAGTTATTTTAAAGGATCAAATTGAATACAAGTAACTGGTTGGATAGTTACTATAGTATGAAGGGAAAAGTGGCACACTGTGTAACAGACAAAGCAATTGATGGGAGGCTCCAAAACACCAAGGTCATAGGGGCATGAAGGGACTAGTGAAGTAGACAATTTTCAAGGTAGTAAAACCATAAGTGAAAGTATTAACAACAAAACCAGGTTAAAAAAAAGAGTAATGATTTCAAGATTCCCCACTCAGCCGCAAAAGACAAACAGAAAGGTGAGATTGAGACAGAAACACAATAACTTCATAACCTGCACAATGGCAAACTGTGTGGTGTTGAAAGACAACACATTTGAAAATATTTGAAGAAAGCGGTCTTGCCTGCTGTGACCGTAAGCACATTTCTGACTTACCCATTTGAATTTGATCTCTTTAGGTTTCACCATCTGAACTTGCTCTGAATGAAACTCTGTAAATTCCATCTATCTATATGAGACTCTCTGGGGATAAGACCCAGTCATCAGTATTTTTAACTTCCCTGGATGATTACAAGAAAAACTGAGCTTGAAGGCCATAGATATGGCTCCTAGATAACTCTGCTGTGAGTTTTAAAGAAAATATACATGAACATTGAAAAGGAATGTAACTTTTAAATTAAAGAGTTTAGCATTGTCAGGGTCATAACTGAGAAATGACAGAAGCCACCTGCATGTATAGATTGTCCTTGTTTACAATAAAAAGGATTCCAGAATACACATGCAATTCAATTAAAACAAACCCAAAGCACAAAAATCAGCTATGAAACATGCAGTGAAATAAAATAAAAAATAATAATAATAATGACACCAAGAAGCAGGATCTGCAGTTCTAGATGACAGGTTTTTCTAATCTTAACTCATATTAGAAAAAGGATGGAAGACATAATGAGATTAGACCATATTGCTGAGCAGCCTCCTCAGGGCTCTTTTGATGTCCTTGTTTCTCAGGCTGTAGATGAAGGGACTCAACATGGGTGTGACCACAGTGTATATCACTGAGGATATCGTATTTTTCCTCGGGGAAGATGATGCAGCTGATCCAAGGTACACTCCAATGCCTGTTCCATAAAATAAACAAACAACTGATAGGTGAGACCCACATGTGGAGAAGGCTTTGTACTTCCCACCTGATGATGGGATTCTCAGAATGGAGGAAACAATTTTATAGTATGAGAAAAGGATGCCTGATATGGGAAAAAATCCAAATATGACACCAACAAAATATATGACTATGATGTTGGTGAAGGTATCAGCACAGGAAAGGCTAAGGACCTGAGATGGATCACAATAGAAATTAGCAAGTTCCACATCCTTAAAGTATGTAAATTGTAAAGCAATCAAATTGTGCAGCTGGGAGACCAAAAAACTAATCAAAAGGGACATCAAAACTAAGAAGCTACACAGTTGAGGTTTCATAATGATCAGATAATTCAGTGGGTGACAGATGGCCACAAACCGGTCATAGGCCATAACACTCAGTATCAGACTATCCGTACACCCAAAAATGATATAAAAAGACATCTGTGTCAGGCAGGAAACATAGGAGATGACTCTTCTGTGAGTTTGGATGTCTACAATCATCTTTGGGACTATGGTGGAGGTGAAGCAGATGTCAGTCAAGGACAGGTTGGAGAGGAAGAAGTACATGGGGGTGTGGAGATGGGAGTCAGAGCTGACAACCAGGAGAATGAGCAGGTTCCCAAGCACTGTGACCAGGTACATGGACAGGAACAGTCCAAAGAGGATGGGCTGCAGCTCTGGATCCTCTGAGAGACTCATGAGGTGGATATCTGAGGCATCTGTTAGATTTTGTGTTTCTGTGTTTCTTGGACACCTTTTGAAAAAGATAAAAGGATCATTTCATCAGCAAATAGAGACAACTTGACTTCCTCTTTTCCTATTCAAGTTTCTTTGATTTCATTCTCTTGTCTGATACAAAATTAAAATATCTTCCTTTGATGCCTATTTTCTCCAGAGTTTCGAGCATAAATGGGTGCTGAATTTTATCAAAGACCTTTTCTGCATCAATTGAGATAATTGTATGATTTTTTTAATTCTGTTTAAGTGGTGAATTACATTTATTGATTTGTGTATGCTGAATCAGCCCTGCTTTCCTGCTTTCCTGCTTTCCTGCTTTCCATCAGCCACTTGCTGATGACATCATCCTAGCTATACCTAGAAGACCCAATAAGCTAGACCAGAAGACTTCTAGACCTTATAAATGGTTTCAGCAAACTGGACGGTTATAAGATTAACACTCATAAATCACTAGCTTTCCTATACTCCAGTATCAAGTCCACTGAAGAAGAAATCAGGAAGGCTGTCCCATTCATGATTTCCTCAAAAAGAATAAAATACTTGGGCATCAATCTAACAAAGGATATTAATGACCTCTACAATGAAAACTATCAAACATTAAAAATAGAAATTCCAGAAGACCTGAATAGATGGAAGAACATTCCATGTTCTTGGTTAGGCAGAATGAATATAATCAAAATGGCCATTATACCGAAAGCCCTATACAGATTCAATGCAGTCTCCATCAAGATACAAATGGCATTCTTCATTGACATAGAAAAAGCAATTCTCAAATTCATATGGAATAACAGAAAACCCAGAATAGCCAAAACATTATTAAGCAGGAAAGCGGAAGTAGGAGGTGTCACAATTCCTGCCTTGAAATTATACAATAGGGCTATAGTAAAAAAAAACACTGTGGTATTGGTATCAAAACAGAACTGAAGATCAATGAAACAGAATAGAAGATACTGAGACAAACCCCCAAATCTTTAACCATCTGATATTTGATTGAAAAAAAAAGTTGCAAAAGCATAGTGTGGAAGAAGGACAGCCTGTGCAACAAATGGTGCTGCACATACTGGACAGCCATATGCAGACAACTTTGGATCCTTACATTTCACCCTGCACAAAAATCAAATCAGGGTTGGAGCGGTGGCTCAGTGGTTTCGGCGCTTGCCTGGCAAGCACGAGGACCCAGGTTCAAACCCCAGCACCACGTACACAACTAAGTGTTAGAGCAACTAAGGCCATGTGAAAAACTAAATAAAGTTGTTTCTCCCTTTCTCTGTCTCTCTCTCTCTCACTGTCCCACTCTCTTTAAAAAAAATCAAATCAAAATTGTTCAAGGATCTGGAAATTAAACCAGCAACTTTACAATTGCGTGAAGAAAAAACAGGATCAGCACTACATGACACAGGGGTTGGCACAGCCTTCCTTAACAAGGCTCCCGTAGTGCTGGTATTAAAGCCAAGAATAAATGAAGGGGATATCATTAAACTAAAAAGCTTCTGCACAGCTAAAGAATTAGTCAAGAGTGTCAAGAGATAACCTACAGAATGGGAGAAAATCTTTTCCTGGTACATCTCAGACAGAGGGCTAATATCCAGAATATACAAAGAACTCAAAAAACTGAACATCAAACCCACAAGTAACCCAATCAATAAATGAACTAGGGAGCTAAATAGAAACTTCTAAATGGAGGAAGTCCAAAAAGCCCATAAATATATGAGAAAATGCTCTACATCATTAGCAATCAGAGAAATGCAAATCAAAACTTCACTGAGATTCCACCTCACTCCTATCAGAGTGGCAAAAATTAAGAAAATGAAAAATGGCAGATGCTGGAGGGGCTATGGAAAGAGAGGAACATTGTCACATTATTGCTAGGACTGCAAGCTGGTACAGCCACTCTGAAAAGCAGTGTGGGGACTCTTCAAAAAACTGGGGCTGGAACCACCTTATACCCAGCTAACCTACTTCTGGGTATTTTCCCAGAAGAGTTAGATTCAGCATATTACAGAGATACAGCTTCATAAGTGTTTTTAGCAGCTAACAATTTAATATCGATAGACTATGGAACCAACCCAGATGCCTCTCACTGGACGAGTGGACTCAAAAACTGTGGTACATATATACAATGGAATTCTGCTCAGCTATTAGAGAGAACAATATCATGGCATTTGCAGCCAAATAAATGGAGATGGAAACAATTATGCTGAATGAATATCCCAAACTCAGAGACTCAAGGGCTGAATGTTTTCCCTTATATGTGGAAGTGGAATACAGCTGGAAACAGATTGATAGTGGGCTAAGCTAATAATAACTTCAGCATAGGTGAATTTCTTACACAAGCAGGTGGAACATTGCCTAGGATGCTGGGGGATGAAGGGAGGGTGGCAGGGAGCAGAGGGATAGGAGGAATAACAAGGCTGCTGTAGGGAGGGAGTTATGAGTGTATCAATCCAGTGGGGAACTTTCGACTTCCATGTGAAGTCCAACTAACATGGAGTTAAGTAGGGGGAAATGGGATCCGGGGGAACCCAAATGGGGAGACCATAGAACGGGATGAGCCTTGGCTTGCTCTGTCATTATGCATTTGTTCATGATTGTATG
This sequence comes from Aplodontia rufa, assembly GCA_004027875.1. Classification (NCBI taxonomy): domain Eukaryota; kingdom Metazoa; phylum Chordata; class Mammalia; order Rodentia; family Aplodontiidae; genus Aplodontia; species Aplodontia rufa. The sequence continues at coordinate 16,055 of PVKS010033500.1, forward strand.
ACAAGGATTCCCTCCTAAATGTAAGACTGTTTTGAAAAAATTTTTAAAAAGCACTGATCCTCTATAAGCTTTTTTATGAAATCGAAAGGGTCAGAGAACTACCAAACACTTTTTATGAAGCAAATATAACTCTCATACAAAAAGTAACAAAGACAAATCAAAAAGAAAGGAAAACTATAGACCAATTTCCCTGATGAACATAGATGGAAAAATCCTTAATAAAATTGTAGCTAATTGGATCCAAAAGTACATTAAAAAGATAATACATCTTGATCAAGTGGGCTTCATTCCTGGAATACAGGGCTGGTTCAAATTTGCAAATAAAATAATGTAAGTCACCACTTAAATAGAATTAAAAATAAAAGTCATGGGCTGGAGTGGTGGCTTAGAAGTTTCGGTGCTTGCCTGGCAAGCACAAGGACCCAGGTTCAAACCCCAGCACCAGATACATAACTAAATGTTGGAGCAATGAAGGTCATGTGAAAAACTCAATAAAGTTGTTTCTCTCTTTCTCTGACTCTCTGAATGTCCCTCTCTCATAAATAAATAAAAATAAATAAATAAATATCATATACTCATCTCAACCAATGCAGAAAAGGCCTTTGATAAAATTCAATATCCTTTTCCATTCAAAACCCTGGAGAGGACAGAGATCAAGGGAAGATATTTTAACTGTGTAAGATTCATTTATGACAGACACATAGCAAACATGCTCAATGGAGAAAGACTGAAAGCATTTCCACTGAATTCAGGAACAAGGCAAAGCTGTCCAACATCACCACTTTTATTTAATATAGTCCTTGAAACTCTTGCCAAGACTATCAGAAAAGAGAAGGAAATCAAAGGAATTCAAATAGGAAAAGAAGAAATCAGGTTGTCTCTATTTGCAAATGATATGATCCTCTAACTAGAAGACCCTATAAGCTCAACCACAAGATTTCTGGAGCTTATAAACAACTTCAGCAAAGTGGCTGGTTGTAAGATTAACACCAATGAATCATTAACTTTCCTATACTCCAGCAACAAGGATACTGAAGAAGAAATTAGGAAATATGTCCCTTTCACCATCTCCTCCAAAAAAATAAAATACTTGGCCATAAATCTCACAAAGGATGTCAAGGACCTATACAATGAAAATTATTTAACTTTAAAAAAAGAAATTATAGAAGATCTGAGTAGATGGGAAAGCATTCCATGTTCATGGTTAGGTAGAGTCAATATCATCAAAATGGCCATTTTACCCAAGGCCCTATACAGATTTAATGCAATCCCTATCAAGATACCAATGTCATTCTTCACAGATATACAAAAAGCAATACTCATATTTGTATGGAATAACAGAAGACCCAGATTAGCCAAAACATTACTCAGCAAGAAGGAGGAGGAAGGAGGCATCTCAATTCCTGACCTGAAATTATACTACAAGGCTGTAGTAACAAAAACAGCATAGTATTGGTATAAAAATAAAATTGAAAACCAATGGAACAGAATAGAGGATTCTGAGATGAACTCTCATACCTCTAACTATCTGATAGTTGATAAAGGAGGCAAAAGCATAGTGTGGAAGAATGAAAGCATGTTCAAAAAATGATGTTAGATAAACTGGACAGCCATATGTAGACAATTGAAATAGATTCCTTACCTTTCACCCTGCACAAAAATTTATTCAAAATGGTTCAAGGATTTGGATATTAAACCAGCAACTCTACAATTTCTTGAAAAAGAAGTAGGATCAACATTACATGACATAGGGGTCGGCACAGCCTTTCTTAACAGGACTCCCATGGTGCAAGCAGTAAAATCAAGAATAAATGCATGGGATGCAATTAAACTAAAAAGATTTTGCACAGCTATAGATTTAGTTAAGATTCTCAAAAGAGAACCTACAGAATGGGAGAAAAATTTTGCCTGCTACACCTTGGACAGAGGGCTAATATCCAGAATATTCAAAGAACTCAAAAAATTAAATACCAAAACCACAAATAACCCAATTAATAAATGGGCTATGGAACTAAAAAGAATCTTCTCAATGGAGGAAAAAGCCCATAAACATGAGAAAATACTCTACATACTAGCAATAAGAGAAATGCAAATCAAAACTTCACTGAGATTCCAACTCACTCTGACCGGAGTCAGAGTGGCAAAAATGAAGAATACAAACAATGACCAGCGCTGGAGGGGCTGTGGGAAAAGAGGAACACTGTTACATTGCTGGTGGGACTGCAAACTGGTACAGCCACTCTGGAAAGCAGCGTGGAGACGCCTCAAAAAATTAGGGCTGGAACCGCCTTTGACCCAGCTATCCCACTCCTGGGTATCTTCCCAAAAGAGCTAGAATCGGCTTACTATAGAGATATGGCTTCATCAATGTTTATAGCAGCTCAATTTACTATAGCTAAATTATGGAACAAACCCAGATGCCCCTCACTTGATGAATGGATCCAAAAACTGTGATACACATATACAATGGCATAAGCTATTAGAGAAAACTATATTATGGCATTTGCAGCCAAATGGGTGGAGATGGAAAAAAATTTGCTAAGTGAAGTATCCCAAACTCAGAGACTCAAGGGCCAAATCTTTTCTCTCAGTTGTGGAAGCTAGAATATAAGGGGAAACAGTATGTTAGATGGCTAACCCAACAATTACCTCAACATGTATATGATTCTTATATGATCATGGAGAACCTTGCCTAGGTTTCTGGGGGAAGTAGGTAGGAGGGTAGGGAGGGGGAAGGGAATAGGAAGGACATCAAGGAGACCAGAGGGAGGTAGTATGGGGGAATCTAATCAGAGAGGAATCAACTTGGGGCTTAAGTCAGGTGAAACATGGAACCATAGGGAACCCAAAGTGGGGGAAACCATGGTCTGGCAGCAGCATTGGCTTGTTCTGTCGTTACACTTTTGTTCTTGATTGTTTGACAATGAACCCCTCCTAATTGTAAGACCAGATTCATCAAATAAAATTTTAAAAAAGAGATGGAGAGGGAGAGAGAAAACAAATATATAAAATAAATAAAATAAAACCAAAAAAGATAAAAGGAAAAAAATAGGCACCCAGTAATCAGTACATATTTTTGAATTCTTGTATCCATGAGTAAATTATTTCTATTTGCAGTTTATACAGCTTTAGTAATATTTCTTTTTTTGCCAAAATACAGCTTATTAGAACTCTTCTTATTGAATTCTATGCTATTACGCTCCTTCTCCAAATACCTAGACACTCAATTGAACAATGTTAAAAGACAAAGAATAATAAAGATAACCACTCCAAGGTCACAGTAAAATGCAGTCTACCCAAAAAAATAAAGAATAAGATTATCATTCCACCTTTAAAATAAATCTTTTACAGTAAAGGAAATTAAGAAGCAGTGATATATACATTATGCTATTCTAACACAGTGGTATTAATTCCCAACTTAGAGTATTTATAAACACTATATTAGAAACTCACTGAATTATCTCAACACTAAATAAAATTGATAGTTTGTGCAAGGCATAGTACAACAATAATCCCAGTCATTTCAGAGGCTGAGGTAGGTGTATGGCTAGTAGGAAGCTAGCCTCATCAACTTAGCAAGACCCTGTCTCAAAATAAAATATAAAAGTGCTAGGGATGTGGCTCTGTGGTAAAGTCTCACTGGGTTCAATACCTGGTGCAAAAAAAATTTTTGACAGTTCATAATCAGAAAATATTATTATGTATTCAGTTGTCCTCTGGGTGCTTCTTCATTCTTGGTTTTCTGATTCCCAGACCTCATGGTTTATTTGCCTTTAAAAATCATTCAATAAATAATAGATTATTGAGGAAATAGATATGTTCAGCAGGAATTAAACACACAATGAATATCTATGACAAAATATCATCAAACATTACCCCATATTCCATAATTATGTATGTTTTATTTTTATGTATCAGTAAAATTTAATTACATTATGCATTTTATGTATGCATATGCATATGTGTATATATATGTATATATCTCCTATCCTCAACTGGTGAACTTCAAATTTTGATAAATATAGCTTCATTAAAGTTCATATTCATGCCACAACTCTGCAAATATATAGTGTACCTGTAAATGTTTAAAAAGAATGATGGCTAGAGGTATAGCTCAATAGTAGAGCACTTGCCTAGCACACATGAGGTCCTAGCTTTGATATCCAGTGCTGAAAAAATTTATGGATACTTAAATAATGAAATGTTAAGAAATGTTTTTGTAATTTTTAATTTTATACAGAATTATTTTTAATAAAATTCACATGTTCCTGGAAAAACTTTTGCTACAAAAGACAGGTCTTTGGATTTTTTATTTATCTCTAGTCTTTGATATGCTGTTGTCTGCTAAGATTGCTTCATTGTTTTTCTGATCACAAATTCTCTTATATGGTTAACAACTTTAGATCTAGAGAAAATCCCAAACTGAGGTTTTTACACCAACCTTCTTATGCCAAAATAATTGATTTTCACACCAATACTTCTTGATACATACATTGAAATTCTTTTATATCAGCTTCTTGAAAACAGTCTGTATTCATTATTTCATCATCTCTCACTATGATTTAACTAGGGTAAATGCAAAACATAAAAGTTCAGAGGATGTTGCAAACACAGTGAGAATTCTCCTGATCTGTAAAATTGGGATAATAATAATCTATCTTAAAAGGCTGATTTGTATTGAACTTTTACAGTATTCATTTTTCAATTCAAGGCATTGGCCTTTACCCTCTAATCCATAAAAGGGTCTTAAGAAGACATGCTTAGTGTGTACTTCTCTCTTTGAGACACTGCAATTTCTACCGGAAATTTCCAGTGCATTATGTAAGTAGAAAAAAATGCAAACAAGCTGTTAAAGTTCTTGGATCCCATTAAATAGTACATATAACTGAAATCAGCATCTGTAATTCACTTACATTTTCTCTTTTATCCTCTAAACAAAAAATTGTTTGATTTTATATCTCAAGTATTTTTAGTATTTGTCTATTTTTTAAAAAATACTTTTCAACATTGCTTTTTGTGGTTGTAAATACTTACTTGCACTCATCATCATATAATTATGTAATATGGTAATTTTCATAACAAATGTCAGTTCTGAACCAAAAAATGGTGATTTGTTTACAGGGAAAAAAAACCTAGCTTCATTTCTGTGAAATTGCTCTTTGAAAGTTTCTTTTTACAGATATAAGCCAACTGAGAAACTGTGATGGTATCTCATTTCTTTCAATGATGCTTGCTTACAATCTATTTTAGTCACTGAGCCTTTTATTATTTGTCTATTTGTAAAGTTTACTTGTCTTAACTCATTTAATAAATATAGTTTATCTCTTTAAAAAAGATTAGAGATATTGTGGGAAGGGGAAGGGAAAGATAAGGGTGGGTAATTGGGAGGGACACTCCTGGGGGTAAATCTAATGTCCAGAATCTATACACATTTTATATTATTCTGTTAAAAACTAGAGATGTTGTGGGAAGGGGAAGGGAGGGATAAGGGTGGGTAATTGGGGGGGCACTCTTGGGGGTAAATCTAATATCCAGAATCTATATGCATTTTATATTATTTTGTTAAAAACTAGAGATGTTGTGGGAAGGGGAAGGGAGGGATAAGGGTGGGTAATTGGGGGG
>PVKS010033501.1:0-21673 GCA_004027875.1 Aplodontia rufa
TAGAGCACCTGCATCTCAGATGACTCTGCAACTAGTTCCCACTACCTCAGATGACTTCTATCGAGGACCTCTCGACCGACCTAAACATTTCTAAAAGGAGAACCCTGACGGCCTTCCCCTACTTTGCCCCCTCCCAGCAGGAAGTAGCTAAGAACGGTCATTGCCCACTACGTCCCTTAAAGCAATAAGGGTCTCCTAAATTAGAGGGGGGAATGAGATAGAAAAAGTTAGGCAGTCAGAGTAGATAGAATGTTTGAGTCAGCCTGGAGGAGACTGGTTTCTCTTTTGACATTCCCTTTGATATGTCAATGATGCCAAAAGGCAAACACTCCCTGCCGCTAGAGGAGGAACCACTTCCTTCCCTGGCCCCTAAGTGCAAAAACAAAGACATAACCCCTAAGTGCAAAGGCAGGGAGATAAGGACCAAATGAAGAAAGATAGCATATATAAGGGACAAACTCAACCCCAGGATGAGCCCTTTGCTCCCTTCCCCACCTGAGGGAAGTCTGCCCTGTTCTCTCTCTTCTTAAATAAACTCTGTTTACTCTGCTTGCCTCGGTGTCCCTCGGTTTCATTCTTCGATTCCAAGAGGACACGAACCTGACATCCACATCACCGGCATCAATTACATTCAATTCAGAATAACAAAAATATCAATTTGTAGCAAAAAGATGGAAAAAGTAGAAGTTTATTTTTCTCATGTGAAAGTCTGGGGGTTATAATTTAGGGTTGCAATGGGGACTTTGCCCACAAATTCCTCAGGGACTCAAGACCCTTCCTGCTCACTGATGCACAGTCCCTAAGTTATGGTATAGACCTTGCCCATGTGGACTCCAGCTGTCATTTCCATTTCACTAGGAACTGAATAGAGGAACAAGAAAGAAAAGAGATGAAGGGTGAACGGCATCTAAGGTTCCTAGATGCTGCATAATGCTTTCCTTCACATTGTGTCAGTGAGTATTTCATCATAGGTCTATGCCAGCTCTAAGGGAGGCTGAGCACGGAGAGGAGAAAGGGTACTGGAAGGCATTTCTACCAATCCATCCAGTCAACTTCTGGACAATCAACACCAATTATTCTTTCAATGGCAGATCCTTTCATATTATAGCATTGAGGTGACTTCAAATGTGAGTCAATGAGGTCACAGTGGAAATTAGGAATTCAGATTCCAAAGCTTCATGGTCAGGGTTTTGCTGTTAACATTATAAAATTCGCTACTTTTTTTTCCTCTTCATTTTTCCAAGAACTTTTCTTGGCAGAAGCACCACTCCGAATAACTTGTCATGAAGCTATTTCCTCCCATATTGTTAGTTAATGTGAGAATTAGGGCTAGGACCTGATTCTTTTGGTCCCTAAACTAGTGCTCATTCTACAATTGAAGTGAATAAGACATTTATGTGTTGAGACAGACTTGAAGGACTGCATTTTTAAAGTGGTAGATAAATCATGGAACATTGTTCTATGAGAAATGTATGCCAAAGGGAGTATTAAGCCCAAATTTGGGAAAAATTGGTTGCACACACACACAACTAGATTTCTTCACTGATGAACTTCTAAATATTCTGTATACATTTTGAAACTTTAAGACAGAGCTTATTTCACAAACATTTTAAGCTACTGAATGCTTTATTTCACCCCATGCTCCAGTAACATCTGAGAAAAGTTTGTCACAGAATACAATTTGCGAAAGGCTCAAATATTTAAGGAGCAACTACGTCACAATGTTGGATGTTTTGGAGCCTGCAATGAATAAAATAAAACTATATACCAAATAATATGCAGCACAGTTAGGGAAAGAAGCTGTGAATACATGAAAAGTGAAATTAAGTTATGAGTTCACGTAACATTCAACAATAGTCTAATTAGTGCCTACTATGACAGTGATGCTCTCTATTCCAAGTCCTGGAGACAAAACTCGAAACTACACAACACAAATGAGATCCCTCTCCTAACAGTTTACTTTAAAATGAATAATATTGCAATTCAAGAAAATTCTCATTTTGGGCCAATACTTGTCAAATGAACAGTATTGTTCTACATCTGTAGCAGATATCTTAGGCTCTGCCTAATTACTTTGAGTGATTTTACATGTTTATCAAACACTGTCTGCAGACTAAACAAATGCAAGTATAATTGTTATGTTAGAGTTTGCATGTGTAGATTTTAAATAGATGTTACTTAGATTGTTGAAGAGGCTGTAGATCGTTTAAGGGGAGCTTTCTTAAAAATGCATTTCTTGGGGGTTAGAACTAGTAATTTATTTTTACTACAGGGTTATTTAGGGGGAAAAGTGAATCTGCCCCTTTTTTCTTTGCCCCTTTCCCTTAAGAGTCTTGGAATACTTCATGAAGCAAGCCAGGGTTGAATCTGTCTGAAATGGACTGTGCAAGAGATTTACTTAAATAGGAAGCTGGGAGTGGACAATCAGATTCAAGGGTGTATATTTGTGAAAGAAGTCAAATCTGTTGTCAGAAAGAGAACGTGAGCGGAGCCAGCTGACGGGGGAAAAAAAAGACTCAGTAGTGATCCTGGTAAACGAAGTGAGGTGGCAAGAATCAAGTTTGGTGTGCAATAGGAGCATGCATGCTGGTTTATTTAATTGTGATGGATAGGCCCAGAACTCTGACATGGCCTGGTAAGAAGACCCAGAGACCCAGACTTAGTGCCTCTTACGATGCTCCTAGTATGAGGTGTTTGATGAATCACTTTCCTGCTCCGGGTCTTGGAATTCTCAGTAAAACCATCCCTTCCAGATCCTACATTGTTTCTCAGGTCTAGAATTCAAGCTGGAAAAAAGGTTATAATTTAGATGGTCAGGGAAGAAGAACATTCCAGTTAGACAAACAGGGTGAGCAAAGCTAAAGGAGGAAAATGTTAGGCATTTTGCGGGAATCCTATTAATGGAAATGAAAAGTGGAACATATTTGGAATTTCACTATGGCAATTTGTACAAGTGTTAGATGATATATAATTAAAGGTGTATTTTGCCCTGCATCTGGTTAGAAGCTTGGATCTGTCTTGGCCAGATGTACCGTGAGGTGAAAACAGTGTTTTAGGAAGGCATGTTGGGTGGTTATAGGTACCTCTTTAGTTGTCTAGCCCAGAGATAAGGTCCTATTGATCCAGTTAGGCCAAAAAGAGGGAGAAGACTCAAAATGGGGAAGCACTTTGGGGAAGACTTAGACAAAACCAAAACCCACCAGATAGATTACAACCTTAATGTTGAGCCTTATCATTGAAGTTGTGTCCAAATATCCCTATTTTGGTATAAATGTTGCTTACATTTTTATTTTACTTTTTATTTACTACTATCTGTTTTCTCCAAGAACTCAAGAGAAAAATTCAGTCTCCAGAGAGCAAGAATATGGTCATCACAGTACAACCTCAGATATGTCTGGAAATCAGTTATTTCAGAAGGGATAGGAATGACCTTCATGCTTCACTGACATAGCAGGCCACCTATGTCTTATTTCTTCTCTGTCAGGGTCACAGGGATAAAGGGGTCTGTATCATAATTGACTCCACAGATCATTTCTTTTTAAGCAATTGCAAAATGGTATAAGAGGGAGAAAGGACCAGAGTCGGAATTTCTTTGCCTCAAAGCAGAGAAATGGGCACTCTGATTATTAAGGCTTGTGGGTAGGCTACCTGGATGTTGCCACGGTGATACTAGTTGGCAGAGATGTGACATCCATCCTGACACTGGTATCATGCAGGTTTGCTATGCACCTCATACTAAAGGAGACTGGGGTGACAGCTGCAGACCTGGTATTGCCATAACTAGTAGTTGGCATGAGAAGTAACCAGTAGAGGCACACTCTGACTGGTTAGTCTTTAAGTTCTATCCTGTACCTGTTCCATTTAGACCTTGTCATTGATGATAGAAGTGCTTGATAATGGGTGTGCTTGACAGAGCTTGGTTCTGTGGTTTTATTTTCAGAAGGCTGAATATATAGCATATCCCCCAGTTCTGTTAGTTCTTAGAAGACAGTGAAATTACAAAAGTTCTGCTATTAAACACTAGTATTTAGTAAGCATACGACATGTGTCAAGATAGGATGCTGAGAGGGATTCTGTGTGTTGGGGAGCATTGGTTTTCAAAGAAGGATCTCACAGTCAAGACTAAGGTGTGGACCAAAAGCAGTTCAGCCTATAGCCCACTGACGATGTATGGTAGAGATTAAATGCAGAAGAAATTCAAATCAAACATTAGTTAAGGTGAACTATTTAGGGAATGTGAAACAGGTAGAATTGAAGGGTGGATAGATATGGTTGAATCCTATCTTCCGTTTCCTTTTCTGCCATGTGAATCAGCAAATCTGTTTCTTATGACTGCACATTCCTTATAGCTTGAGAGGGCTGTGAAGATCCTCTTATGTTAGCACTGACAACAGTCAACCTATTTTCAAGATGCTTCTTTAACACTCAGGGTTTTTTTTTAGACCAGGAAGGTGTCACGAGTAGATGAATTAACTTATGAGCATCCTACATGACTGTCCAAGGACACCTGCAGTCTGGTCCAGTGACTGTTCATGAGGGATGAGGATACTTTAATAATAATGCCCTAAATACTCCTAAATTACTTTTATGAGGAAGTTGGGGGGGAGAGAGATTGCAATGCTGGAAATCAAACCCAGAGCTCACATATTCTAGGCAAGCGATCTACCATTGAGCTATACCTCCAGCCTGAAGAGTATTTGCTAATATTGCACAGAAAATACCAAAGTACAATGCAAATATGAAGTCCATTTGCAGTTACATTAGATGCTTCTATTTGCACCTCCAATGCCACAGGCTCAGATGTGTCAGAGCGGCAGCGAGACCACGATGACCACAGCGGTCTCTAGATACAGAGGCAGAGGGAAAGCAGCAGCAGTTTGCAGCCTCCCAGGCTCCATCTGGAAACCTATAAATGATTCGTGAGAGTAATAAAGATTTCTGAAATAAGACCCTTCAGGAAAAGAACAATGCTGGAGAAACAGAGGTTGAATAGACACCATCACAAATGCTGCCTTAACTGTGACCAAGTTTATTACCAGTTGCTAAACTATGTACAATTATAATTTTGACAGGCAAACGTGAATTCAGTTATTCTGAAAATTCCTTTTGTCTTAAAGCCCTGCAGTTTAAAGGCACTCTCTTGGTATTATATTTAAATATGTGAGCAGTTTGATAGATAGCAAAACCAAATGATTAGCACCTCCAAATGGAACACATTTCTATTTGTATGTGTGACATAATACATCCCAGCTAAAGATGTGAAATATTTCAAAATTCTTGCTTGGCTTATGATGTGTAATTTTGAAACAAGAGGCAACACAAGCTTTTAAGAGTTCATTGTATTAGTGATTTTAGAAAGTTATCTCAGAAAGGAAATAAGGGATTTTGTGATTCATTTAATAAAACAGTAGAGCTGATGAAAATAGCTCTAAGATAAAATTTTCAGAAAGTGAAGTCCCAAAGCCAAGAGGCAGCACATCAGATGTTAATGACTTTGAGGTATCAGTGATTATCAGTAAAGGGCTATAGACTGACTTGAAATACTACCACCATTAAAAAAAATCCCTTGGTTTATGATGGAAATTGCTGGTATGATGCTGAACATTCTAGATAATGAATGCAATTTGAGGTACGGGGGAAATATTGCAAAGGAAGCTACTGGAACAAAAAGAAATTAAGCAATATTGAGCCCCTTGGCTGAGATTGCTGTGCCTGGAGAGAGAGAGGGAGAGGGAGAGAGAGAGAGAGAGAGAATGAATATCATCCCAGATTGAAAAGAACACTAGCCTTGTAAAACACTGATTTCTTTTAGTTTTTAAAGGTTGAATTTTTTTCCCCCCACACTGGGAAAAATTTTAATTGGGTCTCCTTAGGATTTAAAGTCAAACTAACAGAAATGAATTCTACCTTAAATTATTCTCACCAAGTACTCTTTATGTTATCATATTTATCAGCATTAATACCAATATGTATTAATGTTTGGTTGTAGGGATTCTCAGCTGTGTGACTCTTGTTTAGGCCACATACTTGCTTTTATTGTGTTGAGCCAGGGATGGCAAGCAGGTTTCATGACTTGTCAGCACCAACTGATTGGAGAATTCTCCACACAGAACACCAATGGGGAAAGGATTGTGATTGATTAGTGATGTCTTCTTTGGATTTGGAGGGAATGGTGGTAGATTTGGATCCATGTTTTCACTATTAGATTTTTTATTTTCATTTTTTTATTTTTTAAAGAGAAGGATAGTGAGAGGAGAGAATCAATTTTTAGTTTTTCACATGGCTTGTCGCTCTGAGACTTCATTGTATATGTGGGTGCTGGGGTTTGAACTCGTGTACTCGCACATATTGGGCAAGTGCTGTAACCACCGAGCCACCACTCCAGCCCACTATCAGACTTTATAAAGTCCTCAACTAGAAACCTTCAGTGATATGACAAAATAATATTTATTGAAGCATTCACTAATTTCTTTTTAAATATACATATATACACATACACACTATATGTATTTGGGACAGTGAGAGAAAGAATCAATTTTTATTTAGTTTTTCATGTGGCTTTCGATGCTCAGACACTTCATTGTGTATGTGGTGCTGGGGTTTGAATTTGCATCCTTGCATTTGCCAGGCAAGGGCCAAAACCGTTGAGCCACCACTCGAGCCCCAGATACTAATTTCTTCAAGGAATAATTCAGAGTATGGCTCAGGTACACGTTGCTCAAACTACCTTTGAGGGAAACATTCCTCCACTCAGCTTCTTTGTAGGTTAAGAACTGGAGAGACTTATTAAAATTCCTAATGAAGGATAAGATATGTAAAAAGAGAACATTGGAACAATTCATGAACTAAAAGACCAAATAAATATCTCATGGACAGTACCAAAATCAGAAATACAGATAACAGCAGGGCTGAAGCCACAGACCAACTGGAATCCAGAGCTGGAAGCACGGTCGGGTGACTGGAAGTTTGGTATCTTTGTATTGATGGTACTAAAATTGTTCCTCACAAGGTGGGAAAACTGTCAGACCAAGGTTTGAACCCAGGGCCCTGGTAGGGCTTCTACTTTATGTTAGAGGAATCTGGAAAAACCCTGCTTCTGATCAGTGCCTTGGGTTGAAGCTTTTAGGACCAATTCCTGTGGAGTGATCCAGTCCCAACGTTTTATCTGAGAACCAAAGCAAGGTGCTGTTTAGGTGGGTATCTGTCAATTCCTGATACCACTTCAAGGTGATAACTCATTTCCATCAATACTGACTTACCTGAGAAAAAGGTAACCAAAAAGTCCCTGGACAGGAAGGGGTAGAGGAGAAGAGAAAGTAAGAAAAACAACTTCAACATAGTAATAAGCTTACAAATAAAATCACAAAGAAAAAACTGAGAAAAACAATGTGATAGATAATGGGGAGATAAAAAAGATGAATTCAAGTCAGTTGAAATTGAAATAAACTAGATTTAAAACAGCTTTCAAATGCCCTGTAGTAGTTTAGCTGTATCAAGGATCCACAACTAGATGAAGGTATAATATTTACATTTCTTTTTTAAAAGGACTAATTAAAAATAAATGTGAAGTATTGGGTATTTATATAATACAATATAAAACTTGGAAATAAAAAATGGGCCATTGCCCAAGGAAAGAGAATATTAGCAAATTGTAGAATAGAGGAATTCACCCAGGAAGCACATTTTGAGGCTATAGGAATATAGTTAAGAGATATAGAAGATAGGTTGATGGCTTCAGAAGGAGTTACAGGAATTCAAAGCAATATTTGAAAATTTATGGCTGAAATTTCTGGAACTGAAGAAATAGTTTCTTAGATTAAATAAAAACAAATCTGCGTCTATACCCATTCTTGCCAGCTGAAGAATAAAGTCTTAAAGGACACTAAAGTTAATTATCAGAGAGCAAAGTCAGATTTCTGACAACTGAATGAAATTAGAACAATGGTGAAGATCTCATCCAGAGTAAGCTGAAATAAAAATACCTATAATATGGAAAAAGTAATTTGTGTATGTGCATTTGCTACTGGGGGATCAAAACCAAGGCCTCACACATGATAGACAAAATAATTGTTAATTGGTAATTTATATCCTTGTTGTATGAAACAAAAATAGAATAGTAAGAGTTCACCACTGATAAATATATATACTAAGAGCTATTAAAAAACCAAAAGTACAAGTGAACCCAGAAATAAGTTTTACGATGCAAATAGTATTGGTAAACATAAAAGGATAGAATGTTAGTACTTTTATTAGCTATTGACAGTCAAAAGAATTCATTTTGGTTTGTATGTAAAGATCATAGAGAAAGTGAAATACATGTAGAGATAATGAGATGGTGATATATAGATAGATTCAAGCATCTTAAAGATTTTGGTTTGTTCAGGAAGATAAAATATCAAACAACCTTACAGTTTGTCAAATCTATTTAGGATCTAGGAATAACTAACAGCATATAGGTACATACTTTTTATGTTTTTAAAGGACAGTGATATCTTGTTAAATAAAAGTTATAAAATCTTCGTGGATGACAGTATCTTCATCTCAACTCTATCAATCTATAAACTAAATGTATTTCCGGGGGAAATAAAGACTGGACTTTGAGGGAGTCTTGACAAACTAATGTTAAAATTCATGTGGATGACTAAAATGTCTAGAATAACCATTTTGAAGATTAGTAACAAACACATTTCCCTTACCAGATGTCTAAATTTATAATAATGCTATCATTGCTTAAACAAGGTAGTATCTACTTATGGAAGAGTAAGTGGATTAACCAAATGAAAGAGAAACCCCAAATGGGTAACATCTAAAAACCAACTTGGTTTCTGACAGAGGTGGTACTATGTGGCAACGTACAAGGAATGGGCTATTCAATAAATGGAGTTAGTTATTCACACAGAAAAGTTAATTAAATTCCTGTTTTAACAATTTTTAGAAAGAATACAGTTGGGTTAATGATCTGTAGGTTAAAAACAATTTTAAAGACTTATGTGAAAATGGAGGAAATTTTTTTTTTTTAAGCATAGTAGATGGATTTTATTTTATAGAAAGTAAAGCATAGGGAAAAGAGCAGACTTCCCCAGAGTGGGGGAAGGGGACAGAGCAGGAAATTATCTTTATAACACTGAGTATAAGAAGAATCCTTAAGATACTAAATAAATAATAAAGGAAAATATTGCTGAATTTAACTTCACCAAAACATTTTTGTATATCAGAGCACCCATAAATTGAAAATGCAAGCCAGAGTGTAAAAGACAAACAACTGACAAAGGATTAGCATTTAGAAATTGATGAAAATGGAACCATTTACTTAATAATGGGCAAAAGATAAATACGAAGTTCAAAAGAGGAAGCCTGAGGGGCTTGCTTTGTGCGTGTTTTACACAAAGTACCTGAACTCAGTAGGGGTTAAGGATATGCAATCATACAGCAAAATGAAATCCCATTTCATAGAATTGGCAAGCCTAAAAAATGTCTGGCAATATCAAATGTTGGCAAGAATATTGAGCAATGGGACTCCATTATATTGCTAGGGGGAGTATAAATTGCTAGAGTTTTATGAGTAATTTGGGAATAGCTCAAAGTTTGAGATGTACTTACTCATCAATTCTACTTCAAGATATAGGCAGTACTACACCTATCATTTATTATTTATCTGTCTAATTCATCCACCCTATAGAAACTTTTGAACAGATAACTAGAATTGTTTAAACTGAGGAACTGTTAGTAATCAGGAACTATTAGAAATAGCCTACATATCCTTCAATGTGAGATCAAAAAATAAAACAGTATAAGAATACATGGGGCTGCTATACTGTAGTTACATGAACTAGGACAGCATTTATCAATAAATGAATACCATAAAGAAATAATGTTGAGGGAGAGGGTACGTTTCAGAATGTAATAGGATAACTTTTTTAGAAGCATATTTCTTATATTCAAAAGGTGCAGGGTTTGTTACTTTAAATATTTTCAAAAGATCAGGAATTAATGTCTATCAAAGATGCAAAAGTAAGTAGATAAAAAAATAGTCTTACTTTCATGTGTCTCAAAGTGTATCGTGCGTTATAGAAGGCAGTGTAACGTTGTGTTACTGTCTCCGAAACCTGGGACAAGAACAAATCACACCGATTATAGGGACTGTGTGTGCACCTGCTTACCGTTCCACTAGGTGGCACTGCTAAAATCAGCTTACTATGCTTCAGCTTAATGGGGCCACCGGTAATATCGAGAAAATACCATCTTTACTACACCAACAGTGGGATGTGAAAGTTCAAAAAAAGAAATAAAAGAATATCATCTTAGTATTTCAAGGGAGAAGCTTCAGGAGCTGAAAGTTTTGATCATAAAATATTTTCAGGTAGGTTATTTTTTCTTCAGGAACAATGCAGATGTATTAATTTTTTTTTTTTTTAAAGATAGGACAGTGAGAGAGAGAGACAGAATCAATCTTCATTGAGTTCTTCACATGGCTTTAGTTGCTCCAACACTTAGTTGCATACGTGAGTTGCTGAGGTTTGAACCCGTGTACTTGTGCATGCTGGGCAAGCACCATAACCACCAAGCCACCACTCCAACCCCAACTCTTTCTAAAAAAAAAAAAAAAAAAAAGAGGAAGTTAGATAAGTTAGACGCAGGCAGAACAAGTGTCAAATAAGTGTCAAGTGTTTACCCATCGTGTGTATGGAGGACCTGGATTTAGATCCAGAGGGTGTGTTTTATTTTCTTCCTCTGGTCCATATTTCCTGCGATGAGCATTTGGCCTTTGTGATAGCTTGGTACGCTGGAAAAAAAATCTAACGTCTACTTAAGGAAGATAGCAACTATTTATGACATGAGCATAGACTTATTCAAATCATGGGATCAATTTCATTACCATGTCTTATATCCAAAAACACTTTATTTGTACAGTCATTTAATATATGAAGTATTTTGCATAGCATTTTATAATTCATATTCGCAACTCTTTTAAAGTACTTGGGATATCATAAATGTGCAAATGAAGAGGATCTCCCCCAAGAAATCCGAACTTCAATTTGGAATTTCTTTTTCTAAGATTTTTAAAGTTTGTGACTCTTCACTTTAGAAATTGCCTTTACTTCCTTTTCAGTTATTTTGCACTGATTGATATTGTAGTCCTTATGGCTTAATAGTGGCTGTGAGGGGTAATGTGTTATTGTAATCCCCGGAGGAATTGCAATGTACGTATAGTTTGAAAGAGTAAATGTGAATATGTAATAATTCTGTATGTATAAGTGAAATATTTGGAAAATAAAAAAATTGTCTATCATTTTTGTAAATTTGGCAAAGCTTTTCGGGTGGGACATGGTTTAAAAAGGGTTAAGAGGGTGCTGGAGTGGTGGCTCAGTGGTTACAGCGCTTGCCTGGCATGCTTGAGTATTTGAGTTCAAACCCCCACACCATGTACACAAAGTGTCCAAGGAATGAAAGACAAAAAAAGTTCAAAAAAATTTGCTTCTCTCCCTCTCACTGTCCCTTGTTTTAAAAAAAAAAAAAAAAAAAAAAAAAGGGCTGAGAAGTACCAATGTAGCAGGAATCATGAAGGCTGTGGAGTTACAGATTTAGATTGTGGAAGTGTGGAAGCTGTGTGCTTGGGGCAAGTCACTGCATTTCTGAGCCTCCGAAATGGCAAAATTGAGAAAGTATTATTTTTATAGATTTGTGAGGACTTATTAAGCAATAGATAAATTACTTAGGTCAGGGTCTTGTCCATGGAAATTAAAAATAAAAATTTTTTAAGTTTTTTCAATCAAATAGTTGATTTACCACATCTGGTTTGAAGTCCATGTGACAAAGCTGAGCAAACTGACTTTAAAAATAAAGGTAATTTTGGAAGGAGGGAGTCATTACACACTTTTGGCCTTAGAAGAGGAAAGTGTTTCGTCTTTCCTGGTTTGGACTGGGATGGCTTTTCTCCCTGCCAAGTCCTTACAGCGTGCTGAATGGATATGCCAAGTGTTGGGACAGATCCAAGTGGTAACAGGCCAGGAGACTACAGCTCTCCGGAAGTTCTTTAACTCTTAAACAACAAGATATTGCCCCTCAGTGATGTATAAGATGTTACCCAAGTTTTTCCTCTGGGGTGGACTGGCCCATAGTTTCCCGTTCTGTTGATGGCTTTAATATACATAAATCTTTGAAGATCCTCATTGTCACAAGTAGGATATTAAAAATTTCCAGGACAAAATTCTCTAGCACAAAGGATTGGCTTTGCCAATGGATAGAGCAGGTAGTTTCCTCTGGTGCTATCTGCCAGATGACTGGAGGGGCTCCCCTACGTGAACAAAAACATTTTCAGAAATTTCTTCTCTAGAGATTCTCTGTCTTTCTGTTAGTAATGGGATAGAAACTGTAGATTGTCTCTGAACAGCTTTTCTACACTCTTTATGTGCTTTGTTCTACTGCATAGGTTAGAAAACCATTTATTTCCCCCAAACATTTTGCAGTTAGGGATTTGGGTGTAATCTGGGTTCCCCCAACTGGGTGCACTTGAAGGTTAATTTAGGAAATTCAGTTCAGAACGATGAATACTGGAGCGTGGGTGTCCAGATTCCCGACTGTGGCAGAGGGAGAAGTTCTGCTAGAGAGCCAGTGTGCATGTGGTGGGGAGTCAGACCTGGCCACACCCTACTTCTTCAGGTCTTCCATTAATTTTGTCAATTCCTAACCACCTGTTGTCTTAGTAAGCTTTTCCATCGATAAGACCAAGAGACCCAATAAGAACAACAGAAGGAAAAGTTTATTTTGGGTCATGGTTTGAGAGGTTTGGTGCATGTTTGGTGGACTCCATAGCTGTGAGGTGAGGCAGAACATCATGGTGGAAGGGTGTGATGGAGGGATGTGGCAACCATGAGCTGTGCTCACTAGGGACACACCCAGTGATCCACCTCCAGCCACACCCTACCTGCCTATAGTTACCACCCAGTTAATCTAGATCAGCGAGTTAATCTACTGATCAGGTTATATTTTCATAATTTAATGTTTTCACCTCTGAACATTCTTCCATTGCATCATAGATGAGTTCTTTGGGGCATTTCATTATCTAAACCATAGTTCCTGTTTTAAACTTCTCTCTCCTTAACATGGTCATACTGGTTTTCATTACCTGTGACTGAATCTAGCAGTTATAATTCAAAAAAATTGTAAAATTTCTTGGCTTACCAGATTTATTTTTTACAACTGCTGTGATCTGTGCTTGGAAATAGTGCAAGTTTTATGGAGGGTGGGAGGAAAGGAAGCAGTGTGACATAGTAAAGCACATGCACCTTGGAGATGGAAGGCCTGGCTTTTACTCCTGCTCTTATGCTTCCCTTTCTCAACACTAGTAGATGACATCAACATTTTGAAGAGTTTGAGTGTACAGTGATTCATGAAACCAGGCAATTCTGAACCACAAACAGTTCAGGGACCCTCGAAGGGGCATGAGGATATATTTTAAGGTGAACACAAGACGCAAAAGAAAATATTTGATTGGTTAAAGTGGAGTGTGGCCTTATTTGGCTCATTCCAGTGGAAAGCCCTAGATAGTCGTTGGTTTCTAATTAAGCTTGTTTCATTTTACAATTGTGAAAGTTGTCAGTATCAAAATAGTCACTTGTGTCAACCCTATCCAAAATAAAGCCAGGAAGTAATTGACAGGAGGGTTCTCATACATGATTGCCTGATAATAACTATCAAAAAAGACTCTGCTTGAACCACAACCTGCACACATGCTACCACAACCTTATACAAAAAAGTTTTGAAAGAAACCAGCCTAGCAGCTCTGTTCAGTGTTGAATTGTCATGTTATTGTGTCCAAAGATTGTTTCAAATCATAGGTAATTTTTTTTTTTTAAAGAGAGGGACAGTGAGACAAAGAAACTTTAGTTTTTCACGTGGCCTTAGTTGCTCCAACACTTAGTTGTGTACGTGGTGCTGGGGTTTGAGCCTGGTCCTCGTGCTTGCCAGGCAAGCGCTGAAACCACTGAGCCACTGCTCCAGCCCAAACCTCATTTTTACCTTTTTGAACTTCTCCTTGCCTCAAACTCTTTGAATATACTCAGTTTACCAGGGCGTGTGTACTCCCACCTAAATGCCTAAATGCTCTGCCATTCCCATATAAATGTCATTTTGCTTTGGATAATCTGATTGTTATTCAGGTTGACTCTATTGCATTGAGTTTTGTTTTGCTTGTATAGGAACCCAGGGTACTGGACTGTCCTCAGTTTAATGGCCTGTGTGTGTATCACTAGTTGTGGGTCCTTAAATCTTTTCTCTGCTTGTTTCTTGTAAAATGGAATCAGAACTAAATACCTTTCAGGGTGCTGTGGGAAATACAGAAATTTATTGAGAGCCTCTTTATAGCAGGAACTCAATACACAGGAGCTATAATTACAAATAAACACAATGAATTGTGGATATAGAAGGCATGGTCCTGAAAAGATGCCAGAATGAGCGCGCGTGCGTGTGTGTGTGTGAGAGAGGGTAGGGAGCCTCAGAGATGGTAGCTGGAAAGGACTAAAACAAAGGCTGCCTGGCAAAGGCCCTCTAGAGTCTTCTTGTTTTCATGTTGAAATACAAGGAATCCAGGTTTCCTTTCCCACCCTAGAAAGTAAACAATTATTCTGTCCAATATGCATTTGCCTGAACTATTTTCTGCCTGGTTTGGCTTAATGGAGTTTACACTTGTTCACTATCATTGTTTCAATCTAGCACAGCTGGTTTGGGATTCTAAGCAACATTACCACTTTGGGCACGTACCAGCCCTAAAGTAATCTTGGGTTAAAGCCACTCCAGAAATTTTGGAAAAAGCGTTTTCTGGAAGTTCAAGGAAGCTGTGGCCCTTCAGAATGTGGGAACCAATGTTATCCAGAATACTGTTTTCCATTTGCCAAATTCCAGTTTACGTAATACCAAGGGATTTTTGATGTGGCTGCCTCCTTGGGCAATGACTTAGAGGCTCTCAATCTTATTGGCTTCCTCACTGTTCACCTGTGGTACCACCCTACCAATAGCATCTCTTATGAGTGAGACCGATTTAATGCAGCAAACTTTAAATTTTTATTTAGTTTTTGATTCTGGGAGTGGAGCTGAGGGTCTCACACACGTTGAACATGCCCTCTACCATTGAGATACACCCCCTAGTCCACAGAAACATTTTAAACGTAAGATGCCTTGAAGATTTGAGTAATTTTCCCAATTATGCAATCTCAAGTG
The DNA here is from genome assembly GCA_004027875.1 of Aplodontia rufa. Classification (NCBI taxonomy): domain Eukaryota; kingdom Metazoa; phylum Chordata; class Mammalia; order Rodentia; family Aplodontiidae; genus Aplodontia; species Aplodontia rufa. The sequence continues at coordinate 15,217 of PVKS010033501.1, forward strand.
TGCATAGAGTTAGAGCAAGAGTTTAGAGGTCTCAGCTCCTAGTTGAACCTTCACATTTAAGTGCATATACATATGTGTGTATTTTTAGTACTGGGAAATGGACTCAGGGGTGCTTTCCACCTCATACTCAGTTATTTTTTTTTTTTTTTATTTTTGAGACAGGGTCTTGCTATGTTGCTGAAGCTGGCCTCAAAATTGTAATCTTCCTTCCTCAGTCTCCCCAGAGCTGGGATTACAGGCTTGTGCCATTGGGCCCTGCATGCATTTTTTTTATTTGGTGTTGGATTGCTGCTAGATTTGCAGACGTGGATTCTAATCTGGTGCTCCTGGAAGCCTTCTCTCATAGGCAGGCAGCATGAACAGTACTGGGTCACAGTCCCTATTGCAGGGTGGTTGACTGTGTGGCCTGGGGCTGACCCAATTCTCCCCACTTTCTTGCTTGCAGTTCTTAATAACCCTAGAACATGCTGGGAATGCAACATCCTGAGATAGGGAAGGACTGGCAGGAACAATCTGGCTCTTTCAGCTCCTCCTAGGTCACACTGTCCTTCAGCACTTTATCTCAGTGAGTCCTGTTGCTCCTGAGGTGTAAAATCATGGTGAGCGGCTTTCTGGGACCCCTTAATTGTGTGTAAGGGAGGCACAGAGATAAGACTATTCTGGACAGTTTTCCTGAGCCTTGGGGCCAGGTTATCATAAATCCTATGCTTCCGTTGGCCCTTGCTGGGTATCTAAGTAGTCAACCTCCTCCATGTGCCTTGTCACATGAGTGTTCTGTCTCAGACTTGTACAATAGTAAGCATGCTGCCCCACGATGAAGTGGATCAAAGTAGAAATCAGTGCATCTGCTGCATACACACACTTCCACTTGTGGATTCTCTCTCCAATAGGTGTGAATGTACATACTCAGGAGGAGTAGACCAAATATTTCTAGCCCTCATGCTCCCTATCCTGCCAGTCTCAGCTTTGGAGATAATTATTGCAGTTGAGTCTTGACATCAAAAAGTCCTTATAAAACTGAATGGCATTTTAAATGGTTTCTATATACCCTCTCTCAGCCTCTGAATAAGATATTGGAAGACACAAATACAGGGGATATGATTGTCAGTTAACCCACTGCCAGAATTTGCAAAAATTTTCAACTACATGGCTGAAAAGCTGGGTTAAAAACAAAATCAATAGCCCACCTATGTTTAGAAATGAACTAAGACTGCCTTCGTAGGTAGAAAGTACCTTTTGCACTCACTCCATGTGGAATGCCTGAATGTGAAATCCATGACATGGAACAACCAGAAACTATATTGTCTGTGTTATTGGATGGTCTATGTAATGTTACCACAATATCTTGTATTAGTCTGTTTATTGCTGTAACAAAACACCTGAGGCTGGGTGGGTACTTTACAAAGAAAAAAGTTTTAACTCACAGTTTTGAGGATGAAAGTCCAACGTTGGGTGCCCCATAGTGCAGACTCTGGAAAGCATTCCCTTGTCTACATCACATCGTAGTAAATGATGTGCATCACAGTGAGAACGCATGTAAGAGGGAGAGAACACTTGGAAGTCAAATGGACTGTGGAGGTACCTTGCTCTTTTATTAGCAATGTTTCTCTGATCTAACCTGGGTTCCGTGCTCAGTCCCTTCCAGAGTTAGCCTTCTGTTGCTGTGGCAAAATATCTGAGAAAATATCAACTTAGACAAAGGCATGGTTTAATTTGGTTTATGGTTTCAGAGGTGTCGGTCCATGGTTACTGGACTCTTGCTTTATGCCTGTGGTGGCAGATACATCATGGCAAAGGGAGCGTGTGGCAGAGGAAGACTATTCATACGTGGTATACAGGAAACAGAGGAAGGGCCTGTCCCAATTACCTAACTTCCTTCCACTAGGCCCCATGCCCTAAGGGTCTATCATCCCCTAAGATTCCCATAGGCTCACAACCATGCCTTCAGCATACGGGCCATGGGAGACTTTAGATCTAGACTATAGCACAAGGAAAGACTGCAGCGCTCTTATCTTGGGCTTGCTTTCTTTCCTTAACCAGGAGACAGCTATTATTCTTTACTTTGCTAAAAACATCCTTCATTTCCATGACTTCTCCTTTTTCAAGGATCAGATTTCTTTTTTTGTAGGTAAGAGTATTTTATTAGAATATAGATATACAGATGAGGGGGAAACAATGTCAAAACATTAGCAATTAATGGATATAAACTTTTATCGAGGGGAAGAACCAGATCATGGATAACCACCTTGGAATTTACCTATTGCAGTTTCCCCCAGAAGAACTCATACGTTAAATGGGTAGTTCGTGGAAGAATGACATCGGCTTCTGGGATGGTTCCCCCATCTTCCCAATCTCCAGACTCCTATGAGTTCTTCATATACCCTCTCCCCTCCCCACATCTCCAAGTATCCTATAGAGCCATCCCCCTAATGCTCTGAAAGTCATTCAATTTGCAGTTTTGTTAGGTTAGCCGTCAGCCCTACTGCTTCCCCATATATTCTAGCATCAACAGATGAGAGAAACCATTCGGCCCTTGAGTCTCTGAGATTGGGAGACTTCACTAAGCATAATTCTCTCCATCTCCATTCATTTGATTTAAAAAAAAAATATCGTCGTCTCTAATGGCTGGCCCCCCAGGACCAAGCATCAGATTTCTTGATAACAGTTTGACTCTCAGATATTGTCTGGAGGGGTGTCCAGCATGGACCCTTACAAGTAGGATCTAGGGATGTTTGGGTGGAAAAAGGAGGCATGATGGCCTTGTGTCACAGGTTCAGGGCCCTTGGATTTGGACGGCTGTGGCAAGTGGACAGGCTGTGGCTCCCCACTGCAGATGTTCACTTTAATTGGAAATATTTATGGGGTGGGAACGTGGCACTACTCTTCACAATGATGCTTTCCAATTATGGAAACTCAGAATCAGCTCCTTAAAACATTTTAATCACATTAATTATTCTTATCAGAAAGCCCAAAGTTCATGTTAGGGCAAACCAGACTCTGCATGATCTGCCCCCATCAACCTCACCACATGCCATCCACACCAACTGCTCCTTGCCCTTCTGCTAGTTTCTGGAATGCATGTGTGGACTCTTGCTTAGGGCATTCACTTGTACTAGCTCTCTGTCTAGAAAACAGCCCTGCCTCCTCCTTGCAGAAACCCTATGCTTTCAGCTCAGTCCTCTAGGCTGATTGTCCTTGTCATGACTCTCATTACTCTTATCACCACTGCAATGCCACATTGATTCCTGTCACTAATTTGATTAGCACTTGTCTCATTTATTAGATTCCCAGGACTGCAAGGGCAGTCTGTGCTGGGTTTTGTACATATTTTAGCCCTAATGTCTAGCAAACGTCCTAGACATTAGTAGGTCCTCCATGATTTGCTGAAGTCAATTTTTGAGACCTGATTCTATTAGTACTTATGACACACTGAGTTCGCTTTGTCTGAAGACTTGTTTTGTTCAGTCTTGTGGGAATCCTGTCTACCTCACAGGATTGTTCTGGGAAAGGTCTTGGGCAATAGATATGAAGGTATTCTATAGGCTACAACCCATCCTACAAGAGTAAGTTAATATTTTTGCTTCTGTTTATTATTCTAAAACAGATGTAACTGAGTCTAAAATTGACCCAATTATATTGTTAAATTGTGCACATGTACAAATATGTAATGAACCCCATTATTGTGTATAATTATGATGCAATTAAAAATTTGAAAAAAATGGGATAAAATTTGCTTTTGGCCCCAAAGGGAATTTTTTGGTTCTTTTTCAAGTCTTTTTTCATTCAATGGCATTTCTTATTGTTCTATCAAGGCCTGCATTAAATAAAGGGTCTGGCTATTTGCATTTTCAACATGACTGAAGATTATTTCTATATAAATACTGAGCATCAGTGAAGGGACAGACTGTACGCAGGAGTGGGTCACTGCAGATAGCAGAGATGCTCACACTCTCAGACACACCCTGCCATCTCCAGCCATCTGGATCAGCGTCCTGCTGCCTCTGAGCACCAGCCATCCCCCATTATTCAAGAATTCCACTGTCTTTGTTCTAGGGGAATTCTGAACTGAAATGAATATAGTGTTTTGAGGATTTGAGAATATTGTGATTGTCTTCGAGGAAATTGGAGGTAGCTTAGAATTTTGCCAAAAAAGTATTAGCCTTGGGATATTTTAGCTACTCCCAAAGCATACGCCTAGTCCAAGAGCCTCTCGAGTCTTCGGGAGGACTACAGAGCAGTCTTTTGTAGGGGCTTGAGCCCTGGGATGTAGGTAATTAGGAAGCAAGTGACAGTGATGATTGGCAAAGAAAGATGGATTATCCCTGTTCTCAGGCTGTGAGAGAAAATATTTTGGACTGGTTATTGTAGCAAATTGGTTTCCATTAATCAGTCATAAGTGCCTGTGATTATTAGGATAACTTTGATGAGAGGGACTGCAGGGGATACCTAGAAGTGTGCTTTGTAATCCGAGTTTCTGGAGTTTACCATTTAGTGGTGGAGGTGAAACATACATACAAAAAGTTAAACAGGAGCCCCAAGAGTGGCAGGGACACCCGCTAGGTAATACCAGGGAAGGCAGAACCCACTGCAGGTGGCGCCTTCCTATGACCTTGAAGGATGACTGGAGGGTGATAGCATTTAAGCAGGTGGAGAGGGTGTGGCTGATGGGAAGGGACCACTTTAAATGGGCAAAACACGGACACGTCTATTTCCGAATTCAGACCTAATAAACTCCTCCTTACCCTAAAGACCAAAGGTGGAAGTGGAATACAAGGGCAGTTCAATGATCGGCTGCAAAGTCTGCGCACGAGAGATGGGGCAGGGAGCCCTGGACAGCAGCGCGTTCTCACCTGAGAACAGGTGAGAACGGGAGGTTTGGAACTCAGGCCTTAGTGATTTCCACCTCCACGGGCGGCTACTTTCCATTAAGTGGTTTGCTTACCTCTTACACTAGCGTTTGCAGAAATCTGGGGAGCAGGGAACACAGCAGACGGAGTGATAATCTGGAAGAACGAGAAGCCCAAATTCTCCCCAGCCCATGCAAGCTGGTTAATGGCCCCAGTCAGACACGCTGGAGATCCAGACAGCCTGCACACAGATATGCGGCAGGCAAAGAGGTGAGCACGTTGTTTTATTGCGTGATTCATTTCCTCGCCCCAGCTGGCCCCTTGGAGCGGGCTCTGCAGCTTTCAGCCAAATGTCTGCACCGCTCCAAAGAGGGCCCTGGCTGCGCTGGACGACTGCGGATTTTCCCCTGGCCGCCTAACGCAGGCGCTGGAGCTTGTCATCAGCGTGCTTCGGGGTTGGGAAGTGCCTGTCATGCCCTCCACTACCAACCCACAGCCTTGGAAGGCAGCCCGGGATCAGCGCTACGCGCACAGCAACGCCCTCCTCCAGAGCTGTGCTTCCACACGATGCAAATTGATCAGTCTGTTTAGCCACAGGAGGAAGGAAAAGAGGGGCCACCGAAGGAGTCCAGATGAAGGGAAGGAGCCGAAATTCATTGACCAGCGTCAGGAAGGTGGGGGAAGTTCTGATTCAGCTGATGGATTCAACCTGGCTAATGAGCTTTCTGCCACAGCTGTAAGGGAGCGGTTCTGGCGGTAGAAGAACCCGGGTGAGGTGCTGAGTGCAGAAGCTGCCTCGGGAAAGGGAACTTGGTTTTGGTGCTACTATCGACCCTTTAACATGGGAGCATGCGGACAAGTCCACGTTACAGGTTTTGTTCAGCTGGATGTTTCAATCATTAAGACAAAAAGTCTAGTGTATTTATTTAAAAAAGTAACAGACTCCAAAAGGTAGGGTTCAGTCTGCTATGAGACTAGAATATAACGCAATTAAACAGGGCAGGGAAACGTATTCTTGACCTTAACCTCTGCTTTGCACTTACCACAGGGGAATACCACAGGTGCCACAGAACAGCCCTCAATTGTTCATTTACAAGGATTTCAAATTGTAAATGAAAATATCTAATACAATCTTAAACTCAATCACTAAAAATGGTCCAATCACCAAAAATTATGTGGCATATTAATGTTTAAAGGCACATGATATTGGTTATTTTGTTTATATCCTTCAATAAAAACAGGCTTGAAATAGGAATGTACCATGGGGTCTACTTGGAGGCTACATTGCAAGGTATTTGCAAGCATATGAATAGTGGTTAAGTGTGCCTGCCTGCAGGAACCTGAGGGCTCTCCAACGGCAGTTGACTGGGAATGAAGTAGACACACTGGTCCTGGGTTCTCCAAGCCCTTTTACATCCCCTCTGGCTAGAGGCCCAGCTTTTTACATCCCCATTTCCTGCTGCTAAGGCTTTTTTCGTCTTCCTCTTTTAGAGGCCCCGGTTCTACTGCTAAGGCTTTTTTCGTCTTCCTCTTTTAGAGGCCCCGGTTCTACTGCTAAGGCTTTTTTCGTCTTCCTCTTTTAGAGGCCCCGGTTCTACTGCTAAGGCTTT
>PVKS010033502.1:0-21679 GCA_004027875.1 Aplodontia rufa
GTAGCCAAAGGAGAAGCAGTAGCCAGAGAAAAGGAAGCAAGCAAGCAAGCAAGCAAGCAGCCCTGTCCTGAAGGAAGAAAGCATAGAACCAGAGAAGAAGGCAGCCAGGAGGAAAGCAGCCCTGTCCTGCAGGAAGAAAGCAGAGAAGACGCATAGAACTGGAGAGATCAGCAGAGACATTGGAGAAATCAGCAGCGGTAGAAGATGCAGGTCCCGTGTTCCGGCCGCCGGCGTTTGCCCCCTCGTTCCCGGCTCCCTGACCCTTCCTGACTAGGCCCCTCGGGGAGTGGCCCAGGTCCGCTAGTTCGCTCTGCCCACTCCCCGCTCTGGAATGCTGCGGGGAGCGACTCCTTTCCCCCGGTTCCTAGTTTCTTAACTTGGCCCCTGGGGGTGGGGGGACGGCCCAGGTTCGGGTCGTTCTGCCTGCTCCTTGCTCTGGAATGCAGTGGGGAGCGACTCCTCTCCCCTGGCCCCCAGCCCTGTCCTGTTGGCCCCCGGTTTCCAGTGTCCTGCCAGCCCCCGGGGAATGGCTAAGGTCCGCTGAGGTCATTCCGCCCGCTCCCCGCTCCAGAACCCTGCGGGGAGCGACATCCAGTGACTTTTTGTGTTCAGTGTTAGCCTTCCTAATATGGTGTATTTGCATTTTTTGTGGTCTTAATTTGCATTTTCCTTGTGAACAATGATGTTGAGCATATTTTTTTCTTTCTTTTTTAAATAGAGGACAGTGAGAGAGAGAAAGAGAGAAGTAATTTTTATTTAGTTTTCCATGTGACTTTCATTCCTTGGGCACTTCATTGTGTACATAAGTGCTGGGGTTTGAACTTGCATACTTGTGCATGCCAGGCAAGCCCCACAACCACCAAGCCACCGCTCCAGCCCCAAGCATATTTTCTTGTGCCTCTTTGTCATTTATATATCTTCTTTGATTAAAAAAAAGTTTGCTCAGAATTTTTTGTACACTTTAAAAACAGTGGAGCATGTTTTACTATGGTTTTTGAAGATTCATTAAAAATTGTTAGGTCTGAAATCATGAAAGATCTTAAACCTGACTCTACTTGTAAGGTACTACATTAATCTGCCACAGAATGCATCTTTTCTGACAAGAGTCCTGAGGCTTCCTAAATCAGAAAGGCAGACAGTAAGTTACTCTTGGCAAAAGCAACCAGCATCTTAGCACCTGCCTTTTGAGCCCGCATGAGTTGATGTGAGAGCAGATGTTGTGTTGCACCCTGAACATGGGTACATTACAGGGGAGGAACCCCAGATTATGACTCAGAACTTAGAACAGGGCTGCTGACACACAGACTTGTCCCTCTCACTGGAGAGAAATAGAAAGTGAAAATAAGAGCAAGAAAGTAAGACTGAGATCCAGGCTTAGACTGGCATGTGTGGGTCTGAAATTTTTCAGAATGATTAACATGCCATCTTTAGGTTCATGGATTTGCTATTCAAACATGACTTTTGCAGGAGTTCTTTTAGATTTTCTAAATTCGTAATCATGTTATGAGCACACAGTGATGGTTTGGGGTCTTATCTCCCTATTCATATTCCTATAATTTCCTTCTGTTGTCTAATCGCTCTGGCTAGAGTTTCAGTAACTATGTTGAATAGGACTGGGGGACGTAGACATTCTTGTCTAGTTCCTGTTTTTAGAGGAAATGCTTTCAATTCTTCTTTATTCACAATAATATTGGCCTTAGGTTTTTCATAAATGACCTTTACTATGCTAAGGTAAGTACCTATCATCCCTATCTTTTCTAGTCTTTTAAACGTGAATGAGTGTTGGACCTTGTCAAATGCTTTTTCTGTGTCTATTGAAATAATCACATGATTCTTGTTTTTAAGTATATTTTTGTGGTGAATTATACTTATTAATTTGCAAATGTTGAACCAACCTTTAATCCCTGGGATGAATCCTACTTGGTCATGGTGTACTAACTTTTTAATGTATTTTTTGTATGCAGTTTTCCATATTTTATTAAGAATTTTTTGTATCTATGTTCCTTAAGAAGGTTGGTGTGAAGTTTTCTTGATTTGTGTTTGGTATCAGGGTGATATGAGCTTCATAGAAAGAGTTTAGTAGAGTTCCCTCCTTTTCTATTTCATGAAATAATTTGGGGAGGGTTGGTGTTAGTTCTTCTGGTAAACCTTGGCTGAGAATCCATCCAGTCCTGGGCTTTTCTTTGTTGGAAGGCTTTTGACAGCTGCTTCAAATTCATTATTAGAAATTTATCTGTTTAGTTTTCTGTTTCCTCTTGGTTCAATTTGCATGGTTTGTATGTCTCTAGGAATTCATCCATATCTTCTAGGTTTTCTGGCTTTTTGGAGTATAACAATTTAAAATAGTTTCTGATGATTCTTCAGATTTCAGAAGTATCTGTTACGATGCTGCCTTCCTAACACATTACCTGAAACATTATGTGGTATTCCCTATGTTATTCTGTTTTAAAAGCTTTTAGTATGTTTCCTTGAATCTGACACATGCATGTTGCACTCAGCAATGAGCTCAGAAGTTTTGTTAGCTTATTTACAGAATAAAGGTATCACTGTCTCTCACTCTACAGAAAGATTTTATCTTTCTATAGAGGCTTCCCAGTGTTGTAGTTCAGCCTGCATTCATGTCAGAGCTGGGGGCTGGAGAAGGTGAAAAAATCAAACAAGCAAAAAACTCTCCAAATTGCTTGTGCTTCAATATTTTGACTCATGTCTAATTTTCCTGCCAATGTTTACCTTTGAGGAGGGATTTACTCTTAGTATTTCTGTTCAGAGATTTTTTTGTTGTTGTTGTAATCAGGTAGAGAGATTGGCAATAGTAGGTTTAGAGCATGTTGGCCAGCCACAGAAGTCCAGGTTAGGTTATTAAAATTATAAATTAAAAAGTAGTATTTCTCCTGCCATGAGATGCTAGACACTTGATAGCAGAAGCAGTGGACTGGCCATACATATCTCTATTTCAACAGGTTTTTATTATAAAGTTAAAAAAACTTAGAAAAGGAGAAATAAATTAATTTACATGTAGCCTAGAGCTATCATTTAAGAAGCACATAGCCATTTGAAATATTTTAAAAAAGGAATATCTGTATTTTTCCTTCCTGTGTAAAAGTAGCCTTAGACCAGATGAAACAATATTAAGAACTCTGAAATGCTAAAAATATTTAAACAGTATGGTTATTATAAGAGACTATAATTAGCATAAACTTTGACTTTTTTAAGATAACATATTGGATTAATATGCACACATTTATATATTTTACATAAAGAGAAGTTGAATTGGAACGTTGTAATATGAATAATGAGAAGTAAAGAGCTATAAATGAATATACTTATTTTAAGTTAATTATAATTTATTGCTTTGCAAATAAATAAAAGGCTAATTTCAATTAACTTTATATATATATTCAAACTAGTGGTTGTACATCTTAATTTTTTTCAAGAAAACATCAGTATTTAAATCTCATGCATAACCTGTGAACATGGAGAGTTTCAGATGCAAAAATAAATAGCTTACTAGATAATACAGGAATATATTAATATTGCAAAATATATATTCTCTGTAAGAGTATACATCCTATGTTGCTGGAAAGCGTATGAATTTAATGAAAATTTATTTTTTGAGATTGGGAAAATTATTGGAGATATTCTTTGACCATGTGTTTAGGTTATGTTGGATTCATCATGGCTTTTTCTAGAATTGGTGGATTCAAGAATAGGAAAGTGGGGCTGGAGTGGTGGCTCAGTGGATGCGGCGCTTGCCTGACATGCAAGAAGAGTATGGGAGTTAAAACCCCAGCACCACATACACAATGAAGTCTCAGCGCAACAAAGCCACATGAAAAGCTAAATAAAATTGATTCTGTCTTTCTCTCTCTCTCTCACTCTCCCACTCTCTTTAAAAAAAAAAAAGAAAAAAATGTACAACAAAGTGTGGGCATAATCAGAGATCAAAGGTGGCCAGAGATTATCCGATTCAAGATGACCTGTTTTCATTTCTCCCTCATTTGACTTGGGTAAGGTCCGACACTGTATGGCGTGGGCAGATGATGTTCGTCCTGGATCCTCCCATTCTTTTTTGTTTTTTCAAAGAGAGAAGGACAGTGAGAGAGAGAGAATCAATTTTTATGGAGTTTTTCACCTGGCCTTCATTGCTCTGACACTTAGTTGTGTACGTGGTGCTGGGGTTTGAACCCAGCATGCCAGGCAAGCGCCGTAACTGCCAAGCCACCACTCCAGCCCCCCTCCCATTCTTTTAATATGGGAAACTCTAGCTATCATTGTTGGATTAAGAAATACATTTGGAATAAACTGATGAACCCTAAAGAAAAACTAGATACTTTGCTAATCTGCAGAAGAAGTTCTTAGTTGTTTTGTGTTGCATTGGGCATTGTGTGTGTGTGTCCTATATCATCCTGTGAAAGTCTTGAGGCATCTATGATGATGTATATGTTATCTACTTTTATCTTTCTCTTGCAATACCATCTTATAAGCAATTTGAGATATTATCGGTAAATTACATGCAAAAATGAAGGTAGACATAAATGAAAGATAACAAATCATGACCATTGAGGTCATAGGGAAGAAGAATAACAACAACTTCAACATTCAGGAAATATCCAGAATTATCCTAGAAATAACCAGAATTTTCATAAATATTGCAGACATGACAGTGCCATGTTAGACACATTGCCAAACATATAAACCTTATATTTTAATAGCTTTTCAATGTAATGATGATGACTAATTCTTTATTATAACATATCTGTTCTTCAGGAGTCTGCGTACGTGGGCATCTGATTTAGTAAGTGCATCTATATCTATTATGTTCCAATAATCTCACTTGGATGTCAGGATCAGACCTGCTCAGTATAACACCCACATACATCAGTACTTTAGCCCAGTCACCAAGGTCTGCCTAAGACAACCAGTGTCCAATAAAGGGATCTAGACTTGGACGCCATTTGGATATAGTAAGGTCAGTCAGAAGCTGAGCACTGATCATTAAGTCTGGTGAGCCAACCCAGGAAGACTTTAGGCTCTAGCTCCTGGAATGGCTAAGGAAAGGCAGCTGTGAATGAAGGGGTCTAGCCAGTGATGCTAAGGCAAGCATATGGATGCTCAGAGTTAAACTAAGAATCACTCACAAGCCTACAGTTCATCTCAACTCAGCACAGACTCTCACATACAATTTAGGCATATAAGCCCAGGATTTCTTTTGGGATGGTTTTGAAGATCTTTTCTTTTTAATGAAAACACATAAGCAGAGATTTATATTCAGAGATCTAAAAACTATTTCTGAGGGGATGCATTGTTATAAGTGATTTTGCAAAAGTGAAGGAAAATAATCTTTGTGCAAAATGTTACACACTGAGATTTCAGCGCATTCCCATTTAGTGTTGAAATCTATTTCCTTGCCCATTCATAGGATCCCTGCATGCCAGGCAATGGACAGGGCATGGCAGGGTGTACTGACATGAATTAGACATGGGAATGTTGCTCAAATTCATACCAAATACTGAACAGAAAATAATAAATTGCTCTGGACCTCGAAAAAAAGACTCTTAAAAATTAGTTCAGAAGTCCATAAAGGGGTATTGTTCATGAAAAAGATCATGAGAAACTGAAAGAACAAGCTTTTACATAAAGTACATGTCAAATTAGTGAATATGTATGATACTCCAAACTTCAAATATTCCCTGTAGTTTATTTAATTTGCTTTTTTTTTTTTTTAAAGATTTTGCTGTTGGAAAATGGAGAAAAAGAAATTAACTTTGCCAATATATCAGTTTCATGATGGAACACAACAATGGTTCAAATTCAGAGCTTGAGAAAGTCCCACCAAGCCTTCTAGTTGCTTTCAGAAACCAAACTATGTGCTTCTTAACACTGTTGGTGCACAGAGCTCATCATGTAGCAGGTGCTTGATGAAACTCTCTCCATTCTTCCTCTGTTGATTGACTGAGTATGACAATCACTGGGTCTTAGGAAAAAGACCCAAAAAGAAAAAAAAAAAGTGGTCAGAAAGTAGTGTGAACACTTGAGGTTACATAGCTTGCTTACTTCTTCCTTAAACTATGGAAATTTCCAAATCATTGAAAAAAGAAAAACTGAAACTACTGATATCAGGGATAATTATAAATTACGATAACAGCTAATTTCTCAGTTGATACATTTAACTCCTGCAGCCCCTGAGCTCTATCTGCTTTGTCAGTTAGCTCCTTTGACATCTTGTTTGTACATGTGATGCTTTCCTGAGGTTGGAGTTGTTCTACCTGGCCTTTGACACACACATGTGTCACCAAGCCATTTTATCTACACAGCCAAAAAACAGTCAGGTATTCAGACGAGTTTGTAATCTTAAGCATGGTAAGAGAACAAGTGGTTATTACGGATGATTTAACATAAACTATACTGTTAATGCAAATTTTCATCACTGACGTTTCAGGGAAACAGAGAGGGTTCTTTGCAAACTGTTATTGGCACATTTGCTAAGCTGTCAACTGTTTTCCTGTATATGCTCTTCTGGTTGAATTTAGCAGGGAAAATTGATTAATACTGTTTTGCTCAGACCCCCAATGTCCCAAGTTGAATAGGCAGCTACTGATGTAGTGTCACTACACTGGAAGTCATGAGGAGTAGGAGATAAATTGAAATGTCACTGTGATACATGGATGCTTGCCTGTTACCCTTCATTTCCTTTTTAGCCATGAAACTTTGCTAATAAAATTGACCTTCTTGTATTTGACAGTTTGAATGTAAACATTGAAGGTGTGCTCAGGATTTTAAGAGATACTATAAGTAAGGAGGATTTAGGTTCTAGTGTAAATATCATAGTTGGAAATCAAAGTAAATAATTAATTGAAAAAAATAATTAAGATAGTAGTAGTCATCACAGTAGAAGTAATTACACTGTTAGTGGTAAGAGTAATATTACCAGAGGATGTCCGATAGGAGATGAGGACACTGGTGCTTCTTGCAGAAGTGTGGCTTCACAATTAGCGGAGGCAGGGGCAGAATTCTGTGCATTTGTACCTGGCAGTGGTACTTTTATTGGTCCCCACAGAAGTTTCTGATCTAAATCTCTGTTCCTGCTTAATTCCTGCAGCAGTAACAACATGGATGCCCTTCTTTACTCTCTGCACAGTTTGCCATACTAAAATGGAAGCTATACATGTGCAAGAGCTAAGTGTTCATCACTACAGTTTACCTAGAGCGCAGCAAATGTAAAGCCTTGCACACAGATGGGAGTAATAATTATTGTATCAGTCACTGCAGTATCAGAAGAATTATTATGTGGTCTCCTTATTTCTGATGTTAATTAACTCCATAATAAATAAGCTTTCAAGAAGTAGGGAGAGGATGGAACATCCAGGACTCTTGGTCTTAGATTCAGGGACTTGGAGAGTGATAGGAGAAGGTCACAGGAAAGGCAAAAGGGTAAACAGAGTTCCTGATTTGGTAACAATCTTCACAATTTATTTAGTCAGCCCTTCAGCTGGCACCAAGAATGATGCTGAACACTCCATACTGTCTTATCTTCCCAGTGAACAGATGAAGGGGATTAGTATTCCAGTTTCATAGTTAAGGATTTCAGGGTTTAGAGGGGTTAATTGTGTTGCTTAAGGAAACAAAGTTAGATAATAACAGAACTTAGATTTATATTCAGGTCACATTGCTTCCAATGTCCTGACATTAAGCCCAGGGTTCTCTTGACTCATTAGCTAGGTATTTACAGGTAGTTTTCCATTGCATCTGACTTTCTAACCTATTAATAATTATACTAAGTATGCACTAAATGTTTTACACACACTGTATTGTATATTTTCATGAATGGCCACATAAAATTCTCATAACAAACCTGCAAGTCAGGTTTTATTATTCCCATGTTCCAGCTGTAGACGCCAAGGAGTAAAGGTGAGCAACTTAACCAAGACCATAAAGCTTATATATAATCCAGTTGTCCATTGCAGCTTGGGAGTCTGATTCGAGAAAATGTGTTATTCCTAAACACTATTATGGAAGTATGTTAAGTGTATCTGTTGGATGATAATAAATGCTACAGAGATGAAGTTGGGGAGGGGAAAGTGGAGGCTATGATTTGAGCACCAGGGCCAGGAATAGCATAACTATGCCAGGATCAGAAGGTTGTGATTGAATGACCCATATAGATTTCTGGAATGAATACATGAGACAGGAAAAATCCAATGAAAGCCTTAAAGTTGGGACTGTGCCTGATGAAGAACAGCAGATATATCATGTGGTTTTGTGCAGGGAGGGTTATAGGAGATGTCCTTAGCAAGATAACACGTAAATGATGATTGGTACCAAAGTGGTGAAGGTGTCATGGTGGAAAATAGTCAGATCCCATGTGTTTCTAAAGCAAAATAGGCAAGATTGAAACTGGAGAAAGGGCAGAGAACCAGAGGGCAACTAGAAGGATGGGGAGCCTGCAAGAAGAATGCTGTGGAGAGATGAATAGCTTTATGTCAGACTTCTTTAAGTTTATTAAATGTCTGTTAAATATGTTCACTGGGATTTTGAAAGGCTTTCCAGTGCAGCCCTTTGGAAACTGTTCTTACATACCTTGCTTGCCTGGTTCTCAATCCCACACCTTCTCAGTGGTCTCTTCTGGGTGTGTCACAGTTTGTTAGCATTGATCTTCAAATGTTCCCAAGAAGCAGGATTTAGTGGGAAAAACTAGTGAAATCTGAAAAATGTCTATGGTAGTATTTACCGATATTGCATAAATGTTAAAAGTTTAATCACTGTTCTTGAGTTATGTACAAGTTAAAGAAAGGAGAAACTGTAGAAAGCAGAGTATAGAAATTTTCTGTATGGTTTTTTGCAAGTTTTCTGAAAGTTTAAAATTAGTTTGAAGTTCAAAGTTTTAAAAACATGTTCCCACATGTGGAAACTCAACTTGAATGAAATTTGTCCTCTTCAGAAGAAGGAAATGGGACATTTACCTCTCTGGGTCTGAACCCCATACTTTTTAAAAATCTTGTGCTTGCAACTGAGCATTCTACCACTTGTCCGCTCATGCTGCTTTAGAGTCAGCAGAATCTTAATGCATTTTCTGATAGTTTCTTCTTAAACCAGGTCTTCATTATAGTATCTCAGAAAAATGGATTTACTTTTGTTGACAATTTCTAAGGTAGATCTCATATTATCCCTAGTAAGTATGCCTTTTTAGATTTTATACAATACAAACCTAAGCACTGGCTCCACCATCCAATGCTGTGCTATCTCCTAATTACATGAGCATGCCTTCTGTGCCATTTTCTGAGGCTTCCAAAATTCTGTCACTTGACAATAGAACTTTCAGATTGCTGGGAAAGGTCAGGGGAAGCCTTGGTCCTCAACCAGCATCAGTGTTTTGGTTGACAAATATCCATCCATGAAGTCTGCTTTCATCTAGCTGTGGATTTGCCTGCTGGAATTACCCTGAGCCCACACTATTCACTGTATTATCAAATATATAATGAAAGTCTCTATTAAATTTCTTGTTGAAATCAAAACAATCTGATTATGACATTCTTCAACTAAGGGTCAGTCCTGTTGTCATATCAAATTACGAAGCTGCCTGGTTTGCCCAATTTGTAACAAATTTGCACTGGCTCCTAGTGATCTATGTGTCTTATTATCATATAATCACAAATCATCTACTTAACAATGGTCTTCTACAAATCCAGATAGTCTAAGGTCATTCATTTAATAATTCAAATATAAGAATGCATTACCTACTCTTTCTATTATCATTTATTATTATTTTTATGAGAAAGAAACTTGTAGACCTAAGAATAGGGCAAAGCCTCCAGTTAGGTTGAAACTGTAGTACAATCTGTATTTTTGGATAATGAGGGAATATACCCCATAAGAATCATACAGAAAATACTACTGCCATTTTTCAGATTTTTGGCAGTAGCTGTATTTGATTGTGTAGTTAAACTCTACAGGAGGCAGTTTAAATGGAAAAATTAATTGTAATTTGGTGAAGATGTTTATCACGTATTTTCCTAAATAGTTGATAATTTGCACATTTCTTTGCTTAATTGTACTACTTTATCAGT
The DNA here is from genome assembly GCA_004027875.1 of Aplodontia rufa. Taxonomy (NCBI): domain Eukaryota; kingdom Metazoa; phylum Chordata; class Mammalia; order Rodentia; family Aplodontiidae; genus Aplodontia; species Aplodontia rufa. The sequence goes on from PVKS010033502.1 coordinate 10,065, forward strand.
GAAGATTAGAGCTTACTACAAACTACTAATGAATTATGACATGTCTATTATTTATGGAGCCTACAAATTTAGGTGACATTCTGAAGGTAATTTTACAGCTTAAAATCTCAAGTGATCCTTTCAAAATAGCTTTGCAATGTCACCAACTGTAATGAAAATATAATATTGCCCAGGTGTGACCAATGCTCCACCTGGATGGAGATGTATTCCAGTGATCTCATCTTTCCTTCCAAGAGCAGAGAGTGGGCATCTCTTGGACAAACTTTTATTCTGTATGGTTGAACATGGAGCTCCATAGGATAAGATGTGGCAATGATTGATGAAATAAACAGCGTGCCTAACTCATCCTCTTTGCCTCATGTTGAGCTTGGTCTTCCTGCATATTAGCCCTTGTATCCTTTCTGAAACACAAATTATTTCTTTATTTGCTGTTGTTTACCAAAATTTCTTTGGAATGAATGAAAATAGAAGGAACTTGGGATAGTAGTAATGCAGACAGTGCTTTATGATGATTCCACTTGCCCATAGAGTACTCTAAGTACTTTATGACGATGTGGAAGGAATGCATATTCAGGAGGTTCTTTCAACTCCTGTATTTTCCTGGAAAGATCATGCAGTATGATATCACTTAGAATGCTGACTGGCCCACTGCCAGTCACATCATCATAGAAGGAAACAACTGATACTCTACCAGGTTCACTGTAGCTAGGCTTAGATACTCAGTAAGTTAGGTAGATGTGATGCATTTTTGACTTACAGCATCTGCAGTGTCTGAGGGTTTTTTTCTGGAAATGACCACACTGGAAAATAGGGAGCATCTGTGTGGAGAGTGTATGGCCTTCAGGAACACTATGGAAAGAAACAGCAATAGCAAATACTTTCTGTGTGCTGTTTAGAATACATTATCTCATTTAATTCTCACAAAAACCCAATGGAGGTGGGAGGTGGGAACTGCTTGGAAGATAAGAAAACTAAGGATGCACAGTTAAATGGATTGTCCAACATGCAAGAGCTGTTCAGTGATGACCCTGGGCTGTGAGTCCTGTCATTTGGCTGCTGAGCCTGTTACTCAACACAGTGCTGGACTCCATGCTGTTCAGTACTGACAGATGCCATGGTGAAGATGATGAATTGAGACCTTGCATTCAGAGACTGCTTTCAATAACTTTAATACTATTGGGTTGCACCATATGATGCTACTGATATGTGACTATTTTTACACAAAAAGATGTGGCAATTGGGTTATGAGAAACAGAGGAAGAATGAGAAGATGGTACTTATTGGAGGAGATGGAAGAGACATGCTGACTTAAAGTGACATGGTTTCTTGGATCAATACCAGCAGAAAAGAAAAAGAACATTAATGGAAACACTGGTGGCCTCTGAATCAAGTCTGTAGTTTAGTTCACAGTGTTGCACTGCTATAAATTTCTTGATTTTGATTGTTGATTTCTCGGTAGGACAACATTAGGAGAAGCAGGGTGAAGGTACATGAGAATGCTCTATAGTGATTTCACAACTTTTCTGTATATTATTATTATTAAATATTGTTTTTTACATTTTTAAATTAAAACTGATGATTTTATGTGTTTCCTACTCCACTTCCTTGACTATTTACAATATCTTGTCTTATTTAGTTCTAGAAATGTTGGGGTTTTGTCATACCTGTTATTCAGAAGCACTTTGGATGCTTTACCTATCTCAAGTTAGCATTTGTCAGATTGGATGTGTCTATTTGTTTACAAGTAGTGAATAATAATCACTTTTAGAAGCTTCTTATCACCCTCCAAAGGAGGCATGTCTTAGTCTTCATCCTGTTGCCCGTGGCCTTCTCCCTTCTGTAGAATTCCTTGTTTTGAGCATTGCATATGAACCTAATCCATACAGAATCATTTGTGACCATCTTTTTTCTCTTGGCATAATGTTTTCAGTATTCATTCATCTGTTGGTTCCTTCATTTCTTTTTATGATCAAATAATATGGTACTACAAAGATATAACCCCTTTTGCTTATCTCTCAGTTGGTGGACATTTGGGTCATTCTGTCCTTTTGCTATTATAAATAATGCTGCTACAAACATTTGTGTACTCATTTCTATGTGGACAAAGGTTTTTGTTTTTCTTGGATGTATTGTTGACTTTAGATCAATTCTTTTTAACTTGAACCCAGATAAAATTATCTTAGAATAAATCAAAGTGCCTTCATATGCTAAAAAATTCAAATTATTTTCAGTGGCCTTTGCCTTTTTGAGACAGAGTTTTAAAATATACTTTACAGATAAGCTATACCTGCAAATAGAGGGGTTTTTATTAAATTTCTTTATTTTATTCAGAATTAAATGATTGCATAAGTATTATTTGGCTTCTCAGGTGAGTAAAGAGTAAGCTATATAGTTGATTCCCCCCCCTAAACACTCCCTCTCCTCCTCCCTGTGCCCTCCCTCCCACCTTATCCCTCCTCCCTTACATATCTATGGTTTCCCTATATTATGTGTTGATTCGACTTTGGTGAGTTTAGTACATGTGCTTGACTACTTTTAAACCAAGCCTGGATTTTATTCTATCCTCCACAAATGAAGGAAAACATTTGTAACTTGAGTCTCTGGGTTTGGCTAATTTGTGGGGTTTTTTTGTTTCGTTTTGTTATGTTTTTAAGAGAGAAAGATTGAGAGAGAAGAAGCAAGACTAAATTTTATTTATTTTTTCATCAACCTTTATTTCTCTGACACTTGGTTGTGTATGTGGTGCTGAGGCTTAAACCCGGGTCCTCATAGGTGCTAGGCAATTACTCCAACCACTGAGCTCTTTGTTTTTTTCTTTTACATGCAATACACACACACACACACACACACACACACACACACACACATGTCCTTGTATTAGTATACAGTCAGAGGTTTCTCCTTCAAAGAAGCTTTTCTGAGAAGGGAGCAGAAGCCTTCTTGCGATATTGCACAGAAAATCAGGCAATGCCTCTTTAGAAATTTCTTCTGAATGAGGTTTATGAGCCATAGTAGAAAACCCGACTACTTGTAACATTTTTGCTCCCAGTGCATGGTGCTGCTTAAACAAAATTACTTCTGGCTAGTTCTAAAAATCGAATATTACCTGGAAACTTTTCTTCCGTAATGAATTGCCAGAATATTGGCTGTGGTTAGGAAGGTAGGCTCCCAAGGAGCCATGCTTGGTTCTCCTGTCCTCTCTCAGAACACCTTACCCATAGTGCAGGTGTTCAGAGTATTTGTTAAACTGATATGAACTGATACCATTGAAAAATAACATATTTTTGGAAGATAAGTACTTTCAATTGCTCAGTTTTCTTTTGGAAAAAAAAAAGATCAGATTATAGAGTAATCCATTAATCATGTACCCTCCCCGTGTTTTGCTTTTTATAGCAAGAGTAAGGGAAGACCAGGGCATTTAGCACATCACTCACTGAATATAGGAGGCAGAGGAGGTTCAGGGCAGCTCTCAGGCTTGTATTTCCTACATCTGTATGTTCCCTGTTCCCCTGCCCTTGATGACCCTCAGCCAGTGGGTTGAGCTGCTGCTTTTCCAAGCTAGCTTTCTCCCCTTATTACCTAGAGCTTCCACATCTTTTCTTAGACATTTCATAAATGCAAGGAGCATTTCCCATCTCAGATATAACCACAGCTTTTCAATCATGTGAAATTTTATTTGTGGATCAGATTCAAATTTTGTAGAAAAACAAGGATACCCAACCCCTGATTAAAACGTAAATCAGAGCCTAAGCAATCTAATAATTTCAAGTTTAGAACTTTGTGGTAGTTTTATTCATTCCTTTATCATGGTTCTAGGGATTGAACTCAGGGACTTTCTACCACCAAGCTAATTCTCCAGTGTTTTTTTAAATTTTTTTCTGTTTTAAGATAGCGTCACTGAGTTGTTTAGGATGCCCTTGGACTTAGGACCCTCCTGCCACAGCCTCTGGAGCCACTGGGATTATAGTTATGCACCACCATATCTGTCTGACCTTTGTGCTAATTTTAATGTGGCTGATTTGCAGTGCTGTTTTCTGGTTTCTTTCTCTATCATTATAGCTCCCTTGACGCTAAGGTCTTAAATTCCCCCCCCCCTTTTTTTTTTACTTTGTCAGGACCTTGGTTGTTCATTTGATATAATATGATAAATTGAGGGAGGCATACAGTTCAAAGAATCTCCAAAGTTATTAAACCAAAAATGGGAAAACAGAGGCATTAAAAGGGAAAATGAATCTTTATATCAGGGTCAAAAATTGATTATGAGGGATTTGGACCTGTAATATCCATGTTCTTTTCTTGACATTTCCTGGTGTCCTCTCTCACTGGTGCAGGCCAGGCATTGGATGAGTCTCGGTAAATGTCTGCGATGGGCAGATGCAAGGACATGCTTGGAGAATGTGTATCATAGTAATACAACCTACCACACTAGTCAGATGGAAAAACCAAAGTCCTGGTTCTTGCAGAACAAATATGTGGATTCCTATAATTACAATTCCTGGAAAACTCTGATTTTTGACTGAAATCAACAGGGAGTTTTGCTTCTAGCCACCTTGAACTACACTACAGTCATGATTTATTTTAAAAAAAATTTCACTGAAGCAGCTATGCTTGTAATTCATCCCAGTTTAGCCTCCACAGTTAGGATACTTTACATCCAGGAGTGAAAGAAAAATGACTGCACAATCTGGAAGCTTTTTTAAATGGTTAGATTCAGGTAGATTGCATGCCTGATTTTATCCCTTACACTTTGATATAAAAGTATCCTTTTATTCATTTACTACAAGAAGTAACCTTCTAAAGGAGGGGAGGATAACATCTTTAATAGCACATTTAAAATTAAAGGCAGCCGAGTTATTAATTCTTAAACATCTCTCTGGTTTCCTGAGTAGCTGGCAAAGCACTATTTAGCTCTTCAATACCTTTTTTTAGACTTTACAGGAATAGGAAATGCTATGTATCAACATTTAATTTAGAAATTATGAATGCTTTCAGATATACACTTTAAATGTTTTTACTTGAGGGTAAGGGTTATCTTAGTGACATTTACTTCACTTTGCATAATTAAAGAATAAGAATTTTGTAAAAGTACATGTTCAAATAAATAAAACTTTCCTCATTTAAGGTCATGTACTTTTTATTTCAAATCATGCTAAAGTCAACCTTTCTAAAATGTAATTGATTGTACACTCATTTCTCTTTGTAAAAAAAAGTATTGAATATACATACGACTCTTCTTAATGGTCCATGGCATGGTTCCCAAATGGATCCTGGTGTCCAGGGAGGTTGGATTCTGGAGAGCTCCAGTTCATCCAGTCAACTCTCCTAACCAACACACCCAGTCTACAGAGGAGCAACCCAAGACTTCTGGCTTCCTTCCTGTAAGTCCTATGGCTATTCCCAACCTAATGCCCTGAGATCTTCTCAGTACTTTGTCAAAAATTCTGTAGCCTGGAGGTTTGTTTTTATTACTACAGTCCGCAGCTGGCTCTTGCTCTGAGCTCATGCATGTTTCAGCTCATGCCTTTTCTAGGGTCAGCTTCAAGAAATGGCAGGTTTGTCACTGATCCATCCCCATAGCCACACACTGCCTGCCCCAGGCTTTTCCACATCCACCCCTCTTTCCAGCATCCCCTTTTGTGTAGGTGATCGGAAGAAGGTACTTTCATTTTTTAGGTCACATCTAAGGGTGACTTTCTTTATAGAACTTTCCAGCTTCTCCAAGTAGAAACTGGAACCCAAGATGTTCTCTATGACTTCTCCTTTCTTAGTTCTTGGCCACATTTGTACCCATAGACCTGGCCTCAGGTCTAAAAACTAAGTTGCATCTGCCTTTGAGGGTAAGTTAGTTTTTGGTCAAAGAGCATACTCTAGATGGATGTGGCTTGTTTGTTTTCAGTCCCTCCCACATGGACTTCTCTTCTCTTGTGTTTCTTTAATATTTGTCAAATTATCAACATCTTAAATGATGTAGTCAAGTTTGAGGAGTTTTTATATATGTATGTGTGTAAGGGTGAAGGCACCTTTTCTCACCCCAAACATGTGATCTTCCTACTAACAATGGTAGCTGCTTGGGCATAAAATCTCCCACCCTTGTTACCTGCGTGGCATTGCCCAGAGTTTAGTGCAGGAATTTGGTGGGACCATTGGAATCGCATCCCAGAGCAAAGCAGAAGGTTCTGCAGGAGTTTTATACCCAATGTATAATACCTTTTCTCTCCCGGATCGCCCCGCATGACTGAACTTTGGTTCTTTTTTCTGTGTGTCTGTGCTACATGTGTCTGTTACAGTTTTCTTTCATTGCTGTTCTGAAGCCACACTGCCTGTGTTAAAATTTCAAATCTCTCACTTGATATCATTCATTATCTCAGTTCCTCTGTTTCTTCCTGGGCAAAAATGGCACTGTGAAGATGAAATAGTTGGTATTTATACATTGCGGAAAGGAGGAACCAGCACAGCCTCATGTGGCTCACTGCCATTGCTATTAAATAACAGTTCTGCTCCTAATTCTGCTGCCCAACTTCTAACCCCACTAGCCTGTTCACTGTCACTGTCTTGAAATTTGCTTCCGCCTCATTTCAGTAGTTGTGAAATCATATCAGGCCAATTGATTGTAATAAGAGAGGCTGAGTTCTAGGCTTTTCATGGTGACTCTTTATCAAAAAACTAAAAAATCTGTATGAACTTTGGTGTGCATGTATTTTTAGCTGAGCCTTGTCCATCCAGAGCCCTTCTTTTTCCTTTTTTGACTCATATCCCTGTTAAGAATACTTGAAGTTCCCAGAAAAGTGTTTTTTGGGTAAGTAACTGAGGTGAGATTGTGTTAAATTAGGAATCAGAGGCAAGAAAAGATGAAAAGCTTTATTTAGAATGAGGTTTGGGCTGAAAATGACTGTGAATCTATTTTTTTTTTCTTTTTTAACTGAGAATACGGCCACAGGTTTGAAATGGAGCTATTTAAACATTTATTTTAGCCTAGTTGAGAAAAGGAGTGAGCCAGCCTCTTCCCAGACCTGAACATTTATCTTTAGTATGTAAGAAGAGAAGTGAGAGACTGTATGACCTTGTTTTCTCTAGATTCTCTCTCTTTTGCCTTTTTTTTTGGGGGGGGTCAGGTATATTTTTAATGCTGAAAAATAGCAAATTAGTTTTTCTTTCTTCGAAGTGGGATAGAAAGTTTAAAAAATATATAGTCAATAGAAATGAGTCAGAGAAAAGGAACAGATGAATGACACCTAACGGGCTTCTTTTGCAAATCCCAGAATCCCCTGGACTGGTAATGTCTGGATCCAAAGTTGTCCTATGGTCATTCCTTCCTACAGGCCAGGCTCAGTTTGGATCACATTTGGCCAAGTTTTCAAGTTATTGTTTTGTTTAAAGACATGTTATGAGGTTTTAACAAATATTATAAATTGGCAATTTAATGTGGAATGATTAAAAGAAGACAGCATATTCATTATCTCAAATACTGATTAAACTGTGACAAGAACATTTAAATTTTACTCTGTAATTTTGAAATGTACAATATTCTATAATTATATTCCAACACTATGGAATAAGTCTCACAAACAAAACAATAAAATATATATTTCTCTGAGACTGAGTTTGGATTCAATCTTTTTTCTCTGTCACCTTAACCACCTAAACTTTTACTGTTCTTACAGAGAAGTCATACAGAAAATAACAAGAATGAAAGATTTTATCTATCTTGCACATTCAGTCTTCACAACAATCCTACATACTTTATAAATAAACCAAGGAAACTAAAGAATATAAATAACTTACCTACTTTCACAGCTGGAAAATGTTGAAATGAGAACCTTTCTGACCCTACAGTGTGCATTCTTGATGAGAGCCAATACAAACTGTGTCCTAAATTTATATGAATTTTGCTAAATACAAAAAAATCCAAACATTTGAACATTGACAAATTCATTCCTACATGTATACAGGGAGACTTCTTTGCCTGTATTTTGTTGTTAACTTTACTATACTGATAAAATGGTACCATCCTGAGACAGGGTGAAAATAAAGTTGTATGTGTTACCAGTATTTCCACACTTCTGGATGACCTGTCTGTAAATATGATCACCTTGCTTCCTCCTTTCTGAAGCACTGGAGTATGATATGGCTGAAGATTGAGGGCGATGGAGAAGTAACCTGTGCTTTTGCCATGAAACGAAGTCTACCTCTGCCATTTCCATGCTGAAATGAAAGGATGATAGGAATCATAGCATAGTTGCTTCCTCACAGAAAGGAGAACTTGTAAAGTAATTGGAAATATTATTTTAAAGAAAGGTGAACTATGATGGTCCTGTTGGAAAATTAAGGAAAATAATTATTTGTCTAAAATTATAATGAGCCTGTTTAAGAAGCAGTGATTATATCAGCTCCTCCACAGAAAGTCCAAGCCATTTCTTCTTCCAGAAAGTGACCCAGTAAAAAACACTAAATATACACGCAGGTCCTCTTCAACTATACTGGCTATCGTAGAAAGGGATGACTCAGACTTGCAACCGCAGGAGACCCATGGAAGTGGTTTCTTTGTTCTGGATTTGGTCTAAATTCTGAATTTCTTTAAAGTTTTAAGCTATTTTAAGTCAATGGTAATATTTAACCTATTCTTTACAAAAAAGGAAATAAATCTTTTCTTTAAATAAGTTCAGGGATATTACTTGAGTCATAATAATGAACTGTTTAACTCAGGGTCCATGGAGAGCCCTGAAATTGTACGCAGTATAAGAGGTTTGAAAAACCTTCTCCCCTTAAATTTTCCATGTTTGCTTGGAGAATTATGTAAGTAAAGTTAGATATCAAATTTTCCTTTATATGTTTATGATTAAAGAAGATAGAAAGAAATGTTTCAAATGTACTTTTCATAAATAGCATCCCTGCCAACCAAAATCGAATCAACACTTTTGTGGGGCCAAAGTGCATGCCCCCACACACACTTAAAGCAATTAAACAGTGATAAGAAGCAACAAAAACAGGACAAGGGTCCACCTATCAATACAAATGCAGACAGTTTGCTTGGCATTTCTGTGAATGACTATTGAGTGCTATGGAGTCATTCTAAGAGTTATAGATTTGGCCGTCTGATTTGCTTCCAGAGCAGTTCATCTACTGGTAGGGACACTCATTACTGCCTGTTATTCCTACACACATCTCATTATTTGTCTTTCTGTCTTTCTGCCTCTTTGTTCTTGCACTCCATTTTTATTCTCTCTCTGCAATAATGGATGCCATCAGTTTAACTTAGGTTGCTTTCATGCAGTAAGAATGAAAATCTGTTCAGATGCACCTACAGCATCACCATTTGGGTGAAGGGACACATACCTCCCTCATTCCAAATTCTCTCCAAACAGATTCAACCAATAAATTTATGGATGCTACTAACTTCAGTGAAATTGACCCACCTCCTCTCTCCTCTGTTCCTCTTCAATAAAATCTTGATTCCACTACTATGCTTTAGTTATGTTGCAGGAATTTCTTTCTCTTCTCCCTCACTTGTTCCTGATGACACCCGTATTCATCATCTGATATGGGTCTCATAGATACGTTCAAAAACATAAAACAGAGGAAACGCACGTACTTTGATATTGGACTGAGGGGTGCATATTGGATCTGCTGCTGTACCTGTGGTAAATGATGGAATTCTCAGTGTGCTTTAGTTTCCTTAGTTTTCAACTTGGGGGAAGTGGTTCCCTCACCTAGAGGATTCAGGGACATCCTGTAGGTGAGAGCTAGCAGTATACAGGATTGAGTACCATTTCCTTCCTAACATTTACTAGTTTTTCATTGGGTTTGTGCATACTCTGATACCACAAACAAGGTAGGAAGAAATGTTTCAAATGCTTCCTCACAGAAAGCAGAACTTTTAAGTGATTGGATGTATTATATGTGCATTACAGTATGAGACTTTATGCTGCAGATTATATTTTCTTGAGGAATTATGGGCTTTGTGCTGATTTTGTTCAGCCATTACATAAATTCACTACCAGAAATGTTTCCCTTCTCCAGGTTTCCTGCAGGGCTTTTATATGAGAAGGAATTAGATGTCCATTGAATGTAATTGTACCAGAGAGGAGTAGAGCATGGTAGACAAAAATCTTGGACTCTACAGACAAATTGCCTGGATTTTAATCCCAGAACCATCTCTTCCTAGCAGTTTGACCTTCAGAAAATCATTGACTATGTGGTTTAGTTTCCTCATGTCTAAAATGAGGCTGTCCCTTGAGTTGTGAGGATTAAACGAATGAACACATCGCATGGAATAAGTGTTCTATTATCACTGCTTTGTTTAATAATGATTGGTTATTATAAAAACCTGACCCTTTGTGGTTTCTTAGCTCACATACGTAGGACATTGTTTTTCTTCCTAGCAGCCAGAAATCCCCACCTTTTCTTTCGGTTGAGTTTTCCCCCTGTGGCGTTTGGAGGTTGCCTGTAGCATGATTTTTGCTTTGCTTGCTTTCCCTCGTGCTGAAGACACATGCACTAGCACAGCTCAGGTGCCAATTTGTTAGTGCTTTCCTCATTAGTGTCCCCTCACAGACATTCGGTCAAGCCTGACCTTTGTGCAGTTTCATGCTCATTTTCTCCCCTTTAGGTTATCTTATTCTCAGTAATGAGGGTTGAGTTTCTTACCTGTCCTCCTTCTATCTCGGGTTCTCAGGTGACATTGCACAAGGATAGCAGCAGCCCATGGTTTGTCCAGCCAATTAGATGATTGTTTTTTTCTGGACACTGTCTGCCCCAAGTACCTGTCAGTTTCCTGATCCTGGCACACCAGTTGGGAGACATAAGAAGAAACATGACAGTCTGCAGGATATGGGGTTATTTTACTAAATGGGAGAAAGCTTTGTAGTATGTAAGGGTAATCCTTATTTTATATGAGTTCTTGAAACTGTCTCATTAAGTTCCAGACATACACTCTGGTATCTATGACTATAAAACCGCACCTCTTTCCAACATAGCCTGTCCACTGCCATGATGACCTCTCTATCTATTTTAAATTCATTCCCCAAATCTGCTTTGTTAGCAGCTAGGATCTCTCTAGAACAAAATGGATCATAGGCCAGAGAATACTTTGGAGGTAAAAAACCACCTAAAAACCAAAACTGAAAATATGTGGTTACTTGAAACTATGTTCAAATTTGGGCACCATAATTTTTACCTTGGCATTATTGATCATTGGTGTCCTCATGGGTGGAGTTAATTTAGGATTGAACAAGTAGCATTCACAGTGACCTAGCATAGCACTTGTTACATGTAAACTTGGGTCAGGGACTAAAAGGCATATTATCAGAAGTATTTAGAGATCACTATAAAATTTGGAATGTCAATAATAAAATATCCATTTCCTTTCCTTTCCCGGAAATCCAAAAGTGCTCATTTTACCTCCATAAAAAAATGCCTTCCCCGGTGTCCCTCACAGGAAGAATGGATCCAAAAACTGTGGTACATTTATACCATGGAATATTACACAGCAATTAGAAACAATGACCTTGCAGCCTTTGAGGGTAAATGGATGGTTATGGAAGAGATCATGATGAGTAAAATCAGCTTAACCCAGAGATCTAAGGGTCGATTGTCCCCACTCATCTGTGGAGGTGGGG
>PVKS010033503.1:0-21675 GCA_004027875.1 Aplodontia rufa
ATAGCCCCTAGAATCTCAAAAATCTATATTTATAAATGGAAGAGTTTGTGTATGGATAATTTAATCAGTTTGATTCTCTATGTTCTTGCAATGATTGGAAACTGGAGCAATGTGGATAGAATGTGACACTGTTTCCATGTTCAAACTGTCTTCTGCCATTTAGACCCATATGAAACAGGGCTGGAGCACATAGGGACTCAGTACCTATCAGTTGAGTGAATGATTCCCAGATGAACAGATAAGTTGAATGAGGAGCAAATATTTGTTGTGTATCCTATGCTCCTACTGAGGAAACATACAATAGGTAAGCAGCAAATCAGATAACCATGGATGTGAGTGCTATGAAGGAGGTAAATAGGTGGATGGGTTAAAATAACTGGAGAAATCTTATCCCTACAGCCTTCTGCATGTGGGCTTTCATAATTCCTACTCTAGTCAATTGTTGGCTAAGGGTTTTAAGGTTGACAGCCATACATGCAAATTCTCAGCCACTCCCAGATCCCTTAGACAGTGGACAATGTTGAGTCTGTTCTCCAAAGACCACAATTTTCAGAAGACAAGACCCACCTGCGGGTCACTGGAGAAAAACACATGCTGAAGCAAGAAGAAGTACCTGGGAATGGTAATGAATCCTAGGGAATCTAGGCAGCAGTGTCCATCAAAAGGGGCAAAATGCATTTATAAGTTTGTCAAGATAAACCACTAATAAAAAAAGAAAAAAATAGATTGAGGGGCTGGAGTGATATCTCAGCTGTTGGAGCACTTGCCTAGCATGCATGAGTACCTGGGTTTGAACCCAGCACCACTTACACAATTAAGTGTTGGAGAAACAAAGGCCAGATGGAAAAATAAACAAAGTTGATTCTCCCTTTCTATCTCTCTTAAAAAAGAAAAAAAGAATGAAAAACAGGGGGAGGGACAAAATGGTCTACACATAGCCTTTTATTGCCAGTTACTGCTCAAAGGATCGTAAAACTTTTGTGAGGTATTCTGAATCATTTTGACTGTGAAAACTGTCCTTGGAATTTAATCATCAATATAAGATTCTAAAAATTGATCCAAATCTTTAGTCGGATCATGAAATGAGAGTGCTGTGTTTTTCCCTGTTATAACTTCATTATTACCATTCTGCACTGCCAAGCAAAGGAGGCCAAGGGCTAGAGGTGGCATTTCATCTGATGATTTATTGATGAGTTGTAAATATTTCGTGAGATTCCATAGACCTATGGGCTATGCTCAATGTTTTTTTATACCTTACTATTTTGCTTTTTATCATATAATATATAACATTTAAATTTAGATAATACTGTAAGATTTACTTAGTTAAAATTTGATTTTAAGATGTAAGCGAGTATTTGGTAATGTTATTTATCTTTCTGATACTGTGATTGTTTTTACTTAAGTCAGCATAATTATATTTAAAGGAAATCACATATCTATTGGCCAATAGTACTTTATGCAAAGGTTTTCCAAAGGCATACCTTAAATCAAATTGCAAGGTTATTTAATGAGGTTTTGAAACTCATAAGAATCGTTTTGAATTTAATCTTGAATCTTATGACAATTTAAAAGGTTTATAAGATCTTAGACATATTGCTAAGAATCTGAGTCTTGGTGTCCACATTTATAAAATGGAGATAACTGTACCAACTTCATGGATTATGATTATTAAGCAGGCATTAAACATGTATTAGAGTGCTTAAGAGCAAAGGGAATACGTGATATGTCTAATTTGTGTCAATAGGAACAGAGTTAGTAGAGGCAAGAACATTAGTAGCAATGGTAGCAGAAGTAACAGTAATGGCATTAGCAATAATAAGTAATTATATAAGAATGTTAGACGTCTATATTCCCCTACAAGTTAAAACACTTATCTGTGGCTATCTGTATTGCAAGTTATCCATCCTTACATTTTCTGACACACCCCCACTGTATTTCAGCTATATTTTCTCCATAATGCTCTGTTTTATATAATTGTAAGCAATTAAAAATTAAATTTATTGAGAGTCTCAGAGGATGAGAATAATTTGAATGGTTCCTGTGAAATGAAGGGTGTATTTCTTGATGATCTTATAGGAGATGAAAAACTTCTTATAATATTTAATTATGATGTTCCTAACTTTGATCTTTATTTCATGTGGTTTATAGGTATGTCTTCAGATTTTCTTCTAAGAATAATCAGAGACAAATTCTTTGACCCTTTCAGATATGAAAATATGTTTTGCTTTCATATGGAAATAAAAGGTGGGTATAAAATATTTGTGTTATTATCATTTGGATTTTTTTTTCTTTTTGCCAAGGACTCCAGGGTTAGTATTAATTTTCTTTTTTCTAAGTGTTGTTTATCTTGCCTTTACTTTTATAATTCATTAGATTCCAATAACCACCTTAATGCTTCAATTTGTATTTTACTAATTGTTTTTTACTCTCCCTTAAACATAGCAACAAATCTTAGGCTGAATATGTGTTGTCTCTATACCATATTTATCTATATCTTTTAAAATATTTAAATAATTTCATTTCTTTATTCATAATGCTATTTAAACTTTGTTATCCATGCTTAAAAATTATCATTACTTTAGCACTTCACTCTCAATAATCCTCCTTTAAGTTTTTAAGATAAATTGTGGTTCTTTTTATACTCTCACTGACTCTTTCAGTTTTTAAATCCTGTTGATCTTATTTTTTTCCCTCTGGTTTCATGATGGTTCTGTTCTTTCTCCTCTTGTATTCAACTGAAAATTTCCAATAATTTTCATCTGGTATTTGTAGTAAATAATATATGCATATAATTTTATGTGTAAGTCATGCAGAATTTAAAAATAAAATAATGTAAATATGTAATTGTAATTTATAATTTTTTAGATACAAGACATTTAGGTTTAAGATATAAGTAACTTATCTGTTTTATGTGGGGTTTTTTGTTTGTTTTACTATTTTTGTTGCAGTTTTGTTTAACTAGCCAGTTGGAGTTTATTTATATTACTCTTCCTTGAAGTGCGTGCTCTTATTAGAAAGGGTGGCCAAGAAGCCAAGCGTGTAAATGCCCTGGGCTTTCTATTTCTTCATGAAAGGTTTTTTCTACATGCTGGGTAAATGTGCAGCTATTAATCCCATTCCCACAGGATTTTGGGATTTTAATTGATGAGTGCTTTTCCCAAATGAAATAGATTCCTTTATTACCACTGTTTTCTGGCTTTCCGATGCTCCAAGTGTACTATGTCATTAAACTTTGTCTCCAACATGTGTTGCCACAGTGGTCTTTCTTGTCCCTGGCACATGTGTTCTTCAGTTTCACAGTGAGGATTAAGCCTGCAGTTTGGGGATGACATGCCAGTGCCCGTTTGCTTTGAAACAAATATGTTCATTGTGCAAGTCTTGGAGTGATGTTGGTGGTGATGTCCTTTTTGGATACCTTTAAATAAGCAGGGCTGAAGGTGTAGTACAGGGGCAGAGTCCTCGAAGCCTGAGTAAGGTCCTACACTCCATACCCAGTGCTGGAAAAAGTAAACAGATTTATATCTAAATAGGATTGTTGGAGATCAGGACTATGGAAACAACATTTAGACTCCCTTAAAGAATGGTACTGTAAGTAGATGGGGAATTTCTTAAATTTCTAATGGAAAGAAAAGCTTTGAGTTTATAAACTGGGGTAAATAGTAGAAAGATGGACCAACATCTATTCCAGAGATAATGTTACATGATATTTGAAACACAATGACTGGATTTTTGGTGGTGTGTCATAGACGGAATTTTTGTTTCCCCAAATTCACACTGAAATCCGGATTCTCAGTGTACTAATATTAGGTGGCATTTGGGGTATTTGGGAAGAAATTAGGATTACAAGAAGTCATGAGAATGGAGCCCTTAAGAATATGATTAGTGGGCTTATGAGTCACTAGGAAACTGGCTTCCTCTTCCTTCTCTGTCATATGTGGACACAAGGGGGAAAGCATCTATTGCACCCTGGACTTGGGCCCTCACAATGCCACCATGCTAACACTAATCTCAAACTTGCATCCCCCAGACCTGTGAGAAATCACTGTTTGGGTTAGCTTTTGCATTTCTGTGACCAAAAGACCATACAAGAATGATTTTAGAGAATGAAAAATTTACTTGGAGGCTCATTTCAGAGAGCTCAGTCAATAGTCACCAGGCTCCATTCCTTGACTTCTATAGTAAACACTTGCATCTTACTTATGATTTTGTACAGCAACTACAGTATTGCTTGCCTCTGTTTAGTCTCAATTAACTTGGTAGAACTTTGCCCCACCATCTCCTAAGACCCAGGGTGATAGAGTTCCTTACTGTGCACATGGAGGTGGGTAGGAGCTCTCCAGGCAAGTCTCCCTCAGTCCATGTGCTCCCATGGAAGTTTCTAGTAACTAATGACAAATATATCCATGTACCTCTCATTGAGCATAACCTGACCTATAATTAATGTTCACAATGACATGTGTAATATGGAGTTTTTACCTGTTTCCTCCTCCTCCTTCTCCTCCTCCTCCTCTCTCTCTTAGTGAAATGTGTTTTGTCTGTAATAACCAAACTCCTTTTCTTTCTCAATGAATTCAGGAATTCATAATTATTATCATTTCTGTTGCTTTTGGTCTCTCATCTGCCATCTTATTTTATACTTCCCCCATCTTTCCTTCTTTCTCTCCTTTGTATTCCTACTGTGGGTAGCTTTTCATCTCTTTAGCTTTCCGTATTAATGTGAAATAGAGAATGTGAGTAAATAACTAAATGTCCAATATTCTCTCCATAATGTGCCTCCAAAACCCATGACCACCTCAGCAGAGTCAAAAGGCATCCATGAGGTATAAACCAGGATAGAAGTCATAACATCCCAGGGCAGAAATGAGCCATGTGTTATTCATGGAAAACTTTACTAATTCAATCTAGTTATGTTAATTGCTTGTACATCATGCCTATAAACCACTTGAAACAATGATAATCAACCTTGCAATTAAATGTGATATTAAATTTGGAAGTTGTATTAATTGCCAATACTAAAGCACATGAAACCTATTCTTATAGGATTTTGTACCTTAAAATATAGAGAGAAATAGATGAAAACAAGTCACTATTTTGGAGACTATTGCCAATTAAATCACAGTCTGTGGGTAAAAGACCCAACCATGATATTTTGTAAAGCTCCCCAGGAGAGTCCAATGAGGAGCCTATTGACAGTCATGACCCAGATCAATAATCCCAGTTTGTATCCCGCCTTGCACTCTATCTGATTAGATGGAGAAACCAAGTTTAGCCCTCTCTTTTCTCTTTCTGTCATCCATGTTCCAAGATGGAGCTCGAGCCCAGATACGTAAACTAGTATAGGCAAAGCTTGGGAACGTAACAAAATTTTGAGTTTGTTTATTACAGAATTCTGCACAGATCATAGAATTTTGTTTTCTGTATGGATGATTATGTACTCTGATGGACAGTGAATTATTAGCCAACACTATTTTCCTTCTTCCTGACTCCTCTGCTTTTCAACCAGATCTAAATTTGGAGACTGTTATATGTAGGATCTGGAATATCTTCCAAATATCACTGTGTTAAAGATGTGATCCTCTACTTGGTACTATTGGAAGGTAGAGGAAATCTTTAAGAGGTGGGGTCATGTGGGAGGTTCCAGATCATTATCTTCAAAGGGGATATGAGATGCTCAGCTCTTTCTCTCTTTCTTTTCTTTCCATCAGCCTTGAATTGAGCAGTTCTACGAAGTATTCTCCACCATGATGTTCTGCCTCATCATAAGTCCAAAAGCAGTGAGATCAGTGACCACCTGCTGAAACCTTCAAAACTGTGAGCTAAAATAAACCTTTTCTCTTTTAAGTCGATTATCTCAGATAGCTTGCTATAGTGAAAGAAAGCTAATATACAGAGACTAAAGAAGGATTTTATTTAGCTCCATACAACACCATGAAAAACATTATCTAATCATTGAAAATACGAGGCAGTGGGCTCAGTGGTAGAGTGCTTTCCTAGTATGTGTGAGGCCCTGGGTTTTGCAAAAACAAAAACAGGCAATTATAATGCTGGGCATTATTAGTACTGCACAAATCTCTATTATCTCCGCGAGGCACTAATATTTTTTAGATTCTTTTTTCTCTTTATTCAGTCTCCCTGGCCTAGTAGTCTATTCCTTAATGTTCATACTAAATTACTTATAAAAACTGTTATACTTCTATAGCCTATTAAAATTTTTTAGTTTTTGTATATTAAAAAAATGGAAATAATATCTATAAACTTAGCATATTATAATAAAGTTGCTAATCCCCAACACACTACAAGAATTCAAATATAATACAAGAAGTAGGTAGTTTCTAGTATTGCCCTGTTAGAAATAAAATTGTTAGAAACACCAAGATGTTGTAAGAAAATCAAACATGTTCAGAAGTGGGTCAACAAAGCAAAGTTGACTTCTGACAGAAGGGTGTGCCACAGAACCTAGCTAGCAAGAGCGCCTGGGCGGCCAGGTGGTAGCCTGCTTATACCTCCAACCTGACCAGCACTGTCCTTCATTCTGATTGGAGGAGCTCAAGGGTGCAATTTATGCAACTGGCTAATTTTGAAATCAAGGTGGGCAAGGGGAAGGGCTTTAATTAAAATGATTACAATTAGATCCAGTTAGGACTGAAGGCTATATTCTGAAAATGGGCCACTGGACTCCCTGTTTCTCACACTCTTTGTGTTCTGCAACAAGGGTGACATTAGAATACACTGTCTTTCCCTCCTTGGATGAGGGAAGTTACAGTCATCAGATAGGCCAATGAAGGTTTTGAACACTATCAGATTTTCAATAATTCAAAGTGTTTAGGGAGGTATGGAATCTGCCCATACTGCTATTACATTGTTCCCTAGAGTGGAAATTCTTTTTAATGTGAAAGATATTTGATATCTCCTCTTGATTTTCTTTAATCCATGTGTATCATACAGGTGCATTAGATTGAAAATCAGCTACCACTTTGCTAGTTTGGACTTTTAATGATACTAATATAAATTAGAAGCATAGAATTAAAAATGTAAAAAAAAAGGAAAAATAAAAAGTCTGGAAAATAATGTGTATCTTGCTTAAGGTTTTATTAAATAGGAGGTCAAAATGGAGCAGAGCCCTGGTAAAGATGGTGTGTATTAAAGGTTTATGTTCTCAATGCTTTTGTTTCTTCATGCTTTTATTATTTTACTAAAAGAGAAATGCATATTCATAAGAAATTAGGAGGTATGCCTTGAAGTCGGAAGTCAGATATTCAAATGCCTCTTTTCATTGGAAATTCCCTCAGGCTATCATGATTGATTACTCCAAATTTCCTTTTGAAAGAAAATGTCAGGCATAGATGCTTAACAGATTTTGAGCTTTAAGTGTTTTGTAGGGATCAAAAAACAAAGTTGGAGTAAAATCTTTAGACAATATAAATCTAGAATCTGTGAAGTTTTTTAAACCAAACACTTTGAAAAAAATGATAATGAAAATTATTTTTTGAGAACATGAAAACTTTACTGATTTAAGCCTAAGTGTCCATGGTATGGATACCTTCTGTGTAAAGGGGAGAATGGAAAGCAGAGATGGGTGAATTCCTGCATGATCCAGGGCTATTTATTTGCATTACTACAATGTGAATAACTGCTGCAAACACTAGGTGACTTGGAAAAACATTAATAGGTTGTTAGAAATAATAAAATTTGGAGTTTAGTTCATTTATAGAGAATTGTTTTGCATAAAACAACTAAAGTTGCATGGTTTGTGCGAAAAGGAGATGAAATAACACTTTTAAATGAAAGCTTACCACAAATACATTTTTAAAACATTGTTTTAAAAAGCTGGTTTTAATCAGTTAAGTATTTCATGTAAAATTATTAAGATAATATTATTGTGCCTGCAGTAAATGTGAGCTCATTAATTTGATTTGAAGGGAGATCCCCAGACCTGGGCTCCAGTGCTGGCTCCCAACACTTTCCAAGTTGCTCGGTAGGTCTTCGCCTCTGCTTCTATCCCCTACCACCCTTTAGACCCAAGTGTCATCACCCTCACTGTACACAGCAACTAAAAGTTAGGCTGCCTCCTGCCATTAATGTACTTATTCATATTTTAGCTGCATGAGAAATTCCAAAAATCTTTAAATGGATATTTCCAAAGTATTTAGTTTTGGGCTTCATGTTACTAATCATTATCACCATCATCTTATTGCAATGTATTGAGCTCCCAATTTATTGAAAGCATATTTTAAAAAACCCACATTATTTTGTATTATTAAATCCTTAAAAACATCCTAAAGAATGTTTTCTGTATTTTACATATGAATGGAAACATTAAAGGATCATTTATTATAGTTCAATTTTTAATATCTGATATTGAAATGAGGTCTGGGTTCAAATGTAGACTTGATGCCAGTTTGGTTTTTCGGATGTTGGGTTCAAGTCCTCTAGGAGTTGAAGAATGAAACCAAGGGACACAGAGGCAAGTGGAGCAAACAGAGTTTATTTAAGAATGGACAGAAAGAAAAGACTTCTCCAGAAGAAGGGGAGTCTTAGAGCGGAGAATTCAGAGAGGGTCTGGCTAATCTTTCTTATAGTCTCTCAAGATTCTCTCCCTTTATTACTCATTGCTTACCCCCATGCCTGGGATCATGGTGCATAAGCTCTACTCTAATCTAGTCCTTTGTCCTGGGCCCACAGTCCCTTTATCAGCTGTGGAGCTGCCTGGGTCCTAGCAGAGGCCTTTGTTAGCACAGGAGGGAGTGGGGTAGGGGGTGGGGGGTTGTAACAGCAAGGGAGGGGCATTATAACAGTGGATGCTTTTAGCCCTCTTAGAAAAAAAATGACTGTCAGCCGATTTCCTCCATACTGACCCCCATCATTCTGCCTGCACTGACTGCCTAAGATTTCCCCTGGTATCAGACTTCTCTGTTCCAGAGTAGATGCTTGCCAACTAACCTATGGTAGTGAGATTTATGTTGTAACTACATGGAATCTAAAAGTGATTTTTAAAATAAATTAGAACATAAAAGTAAAATGTTGTAAAATAATCCCATCTTTTTCTGTGAATAAATGTTTATCAAAGTAGGTTTTTCAGTATTTAGTGTTGTAAAAGCACAGACTTTTAAAGGGCATGTATTCCAAAATACTCCCCTATTCATACACTATGGAATCAAAATAAAAATAAAATGTTGAAATGTTAATTTGTGTTAATTTCCTACAGCAGCTGTAACAAATTACCCAAAACCTAAAACATATTGATTATGCACAGGTTCACAATGCAGTCCAACCTCAAGGTGCTGGGAGGGCTGCACTCCTGTGGCCTCATAAGGATACCTTCCCATCTTCTCCAGCTTCTCCAGGCTTGGGACTCCTCCTTGCATCTTCCAGGCCGACAGGATGGCCTCCTCTATACTCTCTGAATACCTGCTCTTACAAAGATGCTTGTGACTAGGGGTGCTTGTAGAGCATTTGGATAAACCAGGATAATCCCCTTGAACCGAATCTGAAAATTTCCTTTGAATGTAAGGTACTGGAAACCCAGGTTTTGAGGATTAGGGCATGCACGTCTTTGGAGATCATTATTTAGACCTCCACAAAAACATGACATAAATTGTAAAAATCAGGAAAAAAAGGGTGTTTCAGCCCCAAATGTTCAGGTTCAGATGTTTTTTATTGAGATGGGTGACTCTCTGGCCAGATTTATCTGAACCACCATAGTGAGGGTGGGCAGGGAAAGAGGCATGTGTCCCTGGGTAGGGTGTGACTTTATAGTCTGGGATGGGCAGGAAGTTTGGGGGCCTTGTCCTTTGAAGATTGGCTGGTGACTCCACCAATCATCAGGCATTTGGGAGACACCATTGGGACTTGTCTGCCAGTGTCTGATTGATTTTTCCTTTCACATGGGGCTGCCTGATGCCCTTCCCCCATCCAGCTGCCTGAGGGTGTGGGCTGCTAGATGCCCTCCCCCAGCCACCTGGAATCAACCTAACATACTGACCATTTTAGTGATAGAGGGCATCAATTTCCATCTGGCTATTTCTGCTGTTTATGGGGCATTGTGGGGCAGGGGGAGTTTCAGGTGTTGGTTTGTTGGTAGGGAGGCAGCTGTAAGGGTGCAAGAGCATTAGGTTGCTCTTGCTCATGTGGTTTCAAGTGAATCTGAGGAGACAGGGAGCAGTCATTAGAAGGAATCTTATCATTAATATGGGAGTAAGGATGGGGGTCAGCCAGGTGACAGGAGTAGAGTTTAGCCATCCTGGCCAAGGGTCATTTGACTGTTGCTGCCTAAGCCTCTCACTCAGACATGTGAGATTTCCAACATTTTTCTCGATTGGCCCAGTTTCATTGATGTAGTAGCAGCATTCTTCTTTTTAGGAATAGACATGTTCCCCCTTTGTCTGCTGTCAGGTGATGTAGTGCTCAGCAGTTCTATAAGAAAACTTGGGCAGTGGATGTTATTTGTCTTTATAAGGAAGCCAGGGAATTACCTTTTGGAGTTGCTGTTCTAGAATCTGTGTGGCAGTGACTGCATCCTCCTGCCCCAACCTGGAGGCAGTGAGTGATGAGGCTGGGGAGAGTCCAACCACTACTGCTAGGAAAATGGTTCATTTTGCCCCAGGGAGGGTATTCTGAGCAAACCAGATTAGGGGAACCCCATCTAAAAGTGGCATTTTGTTTTTAAGCATCTCAAGTAATGTTTTAAAAAGAGCCACTGCCTTTGTTGCTAAATGTCCATGTAGGATTGAACTTTGATTATAGTCTTCTGCCAGGTGTTTAAGACCAACTTGATCGAAATTGATCTTGTTCCTATCTGTTGCTACTAGTCAGCTGAGATTTGTCAGGGTCATTCTTGAGCAACTTGTGAAAAGCCTCTTGGCTCTTCTACCAGTTGTGCCATCTGCCAGGATAGATCAGGGTCCTGCTAACCACATGTGGCTTTGCTTGGAAGTATCAGGGACATCTCCCTGCCCATTGATCTTCCTATTTTTGCATGCACGCTAGGTGGCTTTCTGTTCTCTAGGGTCTCCTAGATTGGGAGGTCGTATTATCCAGAATTGCCAAGCCTGTAGAGAAGTTCCATTGTCCCTTGAGTTTTGCTGATCTCACAGGGCAAGGAGCAAGAATGCAAATCCCAAAAAGACTGAACATATGGCATCTTTGATCATTTCCCTGTGTAGTGACAGTAACTGCCCAAATCAGTGAGGATTTGAAAGTACAGACAGGAATTAGTATTTCCCATGGCCTTTCAGTATTACTCAGGGGTGAACAAGAGCAAAACACGGTGTCCCAACTTCTGATTGTGCTAGCCTGAGGAATGGGTCGGCTGGCCAAGATTGGGACTGCTTCTCAGCCTGCAGGGGCCCCAGAACAGAACTGGTGGGATAAGCCAGAGACTGGGACATCTCCACTGTCTGCAGGGTCCCAAATGGAACAAGCGGGGAGGTCTGTGACACATGCATGACTTGACAACCCCCAGAATGGAGAGTGATATCGGAAGGCCACGGGAAAGGCGATGGAAATTACCCTATTTCTGTGGGTCCGGATGAAGGAAAACAGTGGTGCAGGAGTGGAAAAATGGGTGTTTTGGCACCAAATGTTCAGGCGAGCATGTTTTTTATTGGGATCAGTGGCTCTTGAGCCAGATTCACTGGTGCGCCAGAGTGAGGGTGGGCAAGGGAAGTGGCTTGCACCCTGGCTGGGCAGCAGCTTTATAGTCTGGGGTGGGCAGAGGAAGTTTGGTGACCTTGTCCTTCAAAGATTGGCTGATGACTCCATCACTCATCAGGCAATTTGGAGACACCATTGGGGCTTATCTGCCAGTGTCTGATAGGTTGTTCCTTCCATGCCTGGGCTGCCTGATGCTCTGCCCCCATCCAGCTGACTAAGGGCATGGGCTGCACCCAGACACCTGGAATCCATCTAACATAAATGATTTTCCAGAAAGATTTTTAATTTTTTTAATTTTTTAATTTTTTTAAGATACAGAGTGAGAGAGAGGGAGAAGATGAAAAGAAAGAGTCCGGTTCTTTTGTCTTTTGTTTTTTGTTTTTAACATCTGGTTTTTTATCTTTCTCCACTTAGTTGTTTGGGATCAAACCTGGGTTATTGCACATGCCAGACAGGTGCTTTGCTGCTGAGCCACCACTCCAGTCCCAAAAAGACTTTTTAAATCATGGTTGATGTTGATGGTTATTGTCTGAATCTCTATCTGCCTATCAGCTAACAAGATGACATAAATAAATATATATGTACCATACAAGGTGCATTAAATAGTAGGCATGCTGTAGAAAATGAGAGTCATGATTTATTTTTCTGTTACCTTATCAAATCTGAAAAATGAATCAAATTAAAATATTTTACAAGTCCATAAATAGGTTTAATTTTATATTAACTAGAGAATGCACTTCAAATAATACCATTCATTTCAAACATAGTCAATTTTCCCTTTCATTTGGAGTTTTACAAACATAACTTCTCAGAAGCATTTTCCCCATGAAATATATTAATTACTCTTAATTATTCTAATGGATATTAATATCAACTTAACAGTCAAGTTTTTTAATTTGAGAAAGGACAGGGTACTATATGATAACCTGAAAGATAAATTAGTAATGTTAATGACATTAATACTATTAAGAGTCTCTGAAAACTATAAAATATATTTCATATGTACCTGACATGTACAAGAAAAAAAAAACGAATTAGTTTTTCTCTTGCTTTTACTTCAAAAAGATCAGGAGTTTGTATCTTTTTCTGGCAGTTTAGATCCCTTAAAAGTATAGTACTGTTTTTGTGACAACAAGCTATGTCACCTTTTCAGAGAATATTGTTGTCTTATGTTTAGACAAAACCCCTGAGTGGTTGGGAATGTAAATCAGATAAACTACTTTTAAAATGTAAAAACTCCAAATCTTCTTCGCTTGAAAAACGGAGATGAGTTTTCAATGCTTCAAAGCAGTATTTTTACTGTCACTAAAACTTAAAAAAGCCCTACATTATAAAGTTAGAACAGTATAACGTGAAATCAGGACTCTTATCATGGTGTCAATCAATGGCATTTATCTTATATGTTGCCTTATTGAGACTGGTTTCTCTGTTTCTGTTACATTTAAAAATAGATTTTCTTGGGAGATGAATTCACTCTCACAACAAATCTACATCCAAAGTTCTGAAGTGCATTTTAAAATGCGCCTGTTTGTAATGGAATGCAGCATTTTGTCAGAAATAAAGCATTTTTCTCTTAACTTTTTTTTTTCCAAGAAATTTTAAAAAGTGGTATTGAAATTTGTACCCGTGGTTGTGAAAACCAACGTAATTCTGAAATGTGATTGTTTCTAACATTTAAAGAGAAATTTCTTCAATAAATAAGATTCCCAGGAGGCTGGAGCAGTGGCTCAGTGGTTATGGTGCTGGCCTGGCATGTGGAAGTACCCGGGTTCAAATGATAGCACCCACGTACACAGCTAAATGTCAGAACAAAAAAAGCCATGTGAAAAACTCAATAAAAATTGATTCTCTCTCTCTCTCTTTCTCTCACTTCCTTCTCTCTTTTAAAAAAGCAAAAAATAAGATTCCCTCTACGTTTGAGTCTGTATTAGGTAGATGCATTCTTAATTGAGAAAGAAAAGGGTAATTCTTATTATTATTTGACATTTATAACAGTAGATTCTTGGATGACCAGGGTTCCAAGTGTGATATCTAAATCATGGGAGTTTCAGCTTCCTCTGATCTGCTGAAAGCATTACTTTAACATGTGTCGTAATGTGAATATCAAAGGGGTGTAAAAGTGATTCCTGGTTGACAGGAACGTCAACATGTAAATAATTCTCGCCACCTAGTGAGATCTCGTTAGTCTTTCCCATTTTATACATTAGGAAAATATGACTCAGGGTCTAACTTTGAAGAACAACTGTGTGGCCAGGCTGTTGTTTAAATTCTGATCCTCCTGAGAGAAGGTCTGTATTTTTATCATTCCATTATATCACAAACAAAGGACCTTTAAGACTTGAACCCTGTCCTCCAAAGAGAAGAAAGAAACGATGAAAAATAAAAAAAAAAGTTTAAGAAGGCCAGATTTTTGTTCTGCTGTAGAATGATGATCAGGACTCAAGGATTTAGAGAAGGGAGAGTTTGTTTTTAAGAGATGAGTGGAGGGGAGCTTCTGGCACTGTGGGTCTAGAGCTGGTCTGAGTCAAACAGGAGTTGAATAACTGAGGAAGGTGGTGGAAAGTGGTAGGAAAAGGAAATGGCTCCAACCAGCAATTTGGGCCCGGGAGGTTGTTTGCAGGTCCAGTGGAGCACAGTCTAACTGTAGAGTGCATCTGTTGAGCCCGTACTCAAAATAAAAAGTGGAGACTGAATGCACAAACCAGAGTCAGACTGTGAACTGGAAACAGAACTCTGATCCTACATCTGCAGCACCCACCGAGCGCGGTCAAGCCACAGCTTCTGTAGTGATCAGTCCCAAATGACCAGGGCTTCAACAGCTGCCAGGTCCCCTAATTTTTGTTCCTGCAGTCAATCTAGGACCAAGCAGAGAAAGTCAAATTTGCTCCTGCAGCCAATTCTATGGGACACCCTGCTTGTGGCGTGGCTCCACGGCCCCCATGCCAGCAACCTCCACTCAGGGACCAGCTAAAGCCCTCTCTCTTTTCCACTGAAAAACTCTCATTTTGAGCTCCCTCTACTCTGCCCAAGTGATGGAGGCTGAGTCCTTTAGGAAGCTCTGAAGGAAATGCTACTTCCTGTTCTCAGTTAGGAGGTCTCATTAATTTCTATACCAATTACCTGGGATTGCAGGAAGTACAGAGATAAATATACATACTTGAGATGTACAGTGCCAGTCAAGGTGGTTATTGGAGGACCAGAGCAAAATGAGGGAAAAGTTGTGACTTCACAGAATGAAGACTGAGGTGTGGTCTGGAGCTAACTGCAAAGATTAGGGTGAGAAGGGCATCCAAGTGAATCATATAGAAATGGAATTAATATAGAAAAAATTATTTCTCTCTCAACAAATACTTACTGTACTACAATTTGGCCACTTACTTAGACTCTTATGGGTAAATTTTATTTCCACGAATGATACATTTCTCATAGCGATGATTATTACTCAAACACTCCCGTATTCTTTCCCCCACCATTATTTCTGCTACATGGTTGATTAGTGTAAGACAATTATTGGTCTTTATTTCTCAATTAGGTGCATAAAAGCTATGAGATATCCAGGACACTAGGGTTTATCTTTTTTTCATTTTTTTCCTCTAATTCATACAGTTAGAGGCAGTAACTTGGGAAAAAATGTTTTGCTTGGCAGAATGTTGGAGTAATATGATTTAATGTAAAATTTCAACCCAGGAACACCTATCCACAGAGGTAGAAGAGAAAGAAACAATTTTATTATTCATTAAGCAATGAACCAGAATGCGACACATATCATAAGCATTCCGCTAAGATTGCAAAGACAGAACAAAATCTTTTATAGTGGATATGATCCATTATATACATGTTCTCGAGATAAACAATAGCTATTCCTCAAGTAACAGGACTTGACAGCATCATTCATCACAGAGTTTATGCTAAGTTCACTTGATCATTGGGATGGCCATCTGTGTCCGCTGATGTTGCTTTTTGAAAGGAAAAACAAATGTCTCATTTCTCAGTGACAGGAGGTAGTTTTTAAACTTGGAGCAAAACATCCACTCTCAGCTGTTGCCTAAACTAGGCTCCACCTAGGTTATGCTCTTAGTTTAGCATCTTACCCTGTTGCAGAAACTGGGAGACAGAAAACTACCTTCCTTGTTGTGCATTTCAACGCAATGCTTAGCAGGTCCTTGAGAAAAATATTCCTAGTAAAGCTGCCAGGAAGCTTACTTAGCTTTTAAAAGGATTTATATCTACTTACTCACAAAGATAACTTATAAAGTTAGTGCTATAGGAAAAGGGAGGAGTAAAGTTTCTTCCCTTACTTTCAACAGGGAAAAGTAAGCCTCTTAATTTTCTTTCCTTTTTTTTTTTTTTTAAACTTGCCTTTTCCCTTAGAGAAAGTTTTCTCACTGTAGCTGGTGCAAGAAGAGTGCTAGCAAAGCTCGTTTGCTTTGACTATATGCTGCATTTTTCCAATTTGTCTTTCCTGGTAATGAAGTTGGTATTTCACTGTTCCATCTGCTGTCATGGTCCTCTATTCCTCTGTTGTTTTTTCAAAACCTGAGTGGGGGAGAAGCTGGTGTTTCAATGTGGTTCAAATCCTCGGACGGTTCTTTTATGGTGGGAAGCAGCCTAAGAATGACCAGGAGCCAGGAGTAGGAAGAGTAGGAAGAGGTCTCCACTTCCTTGAGAGCTGAGTGTGGAAATGGAACTAACCCAGCCGTGTGGTGCACACTTTGTGGAGAGTGGCTATCTTGCTCACGTGGTCTTGTTTGCTCTTCAAGGATCCTTAAATACATGGAATGTGGGGTTTCCTTCCTTTTTATCTTATTTCTGTCAGTAAACTTTGTGTTCTTTTTTTATCTTATCAAACATGAAACTCAACATAACTTTAAACATATTTGAAGGACTTATTTTCCATAATTTTAAACCAGTAATGAAATACTATTGTAAAATATATGAGAAAGTAGAACTTGGGTAAGAAACCAAAGATATAGATATACACATGAATGTTATTAGATGATAATTACTATGATGTGACCAGATCTTTTCACCATTTGAAAGAGAACAATGGAATGGAAAATAAACAAGGACATTAATAGAAAAGCAAAGTAAGAGAAAACTTAAGGAGTCTGAGCAGGCCAAATACTAGGAATAAAGTTGGGAAGCTGCAGCATTTCTGAGTTAAAGAATGTAGAATTTTGTATCAGTTCCGTATTCCCCTGTATTACACAACAGTGCCATATTTCAGACAAGAGGAACTGTAAGAAGGAAGTCATTGATGTTATAAGGATGATCTTTTCTTTTATTTTGGGGCCAATCAGACAAAAGGGAATTTAGAGAGAATCTGGTACAGTTGTGGCATGGAATATCACTGATTAGGTCAGGAGTGAAAAGAATCAAGAGAGACTTTGCTAGGCAGGAGACCCTTGGACAGCAGAGGTGTTGCTGGTATGAAGAACTGCCCGTAGGTAGCTGTGGACTAGTGAAACTTGACAAATTGAAGATCAGGAAATCCGGAGGAGCTTGTATAATCTTGGGAAATTTCTTTGATTTTGTGGAACTTCTAGGATGAAATATAAGGCATAGCAAAACACCTCACTAATATATCTTGAAAATGGGAATTTTAACAAGAATAGATGAAGTGTGGATCTCCTAAGGTCTGATCATGGGGTGGGTTCTCTCTCTTTTTACTCAGGATTTGTTTAATGGCTTTCAATAAAGTTTGACAATTTTGCCTTAATAAGAAATGTTATGTGATTATTTACATTTTTTTCTATTACAGTGTTACATATTGAAAAGTACACACATAGGTAAAGCTTGATGAATTTTTAATAATCATTTATAGTAATTTAAAATTTACTTTAAATGGTGTATTTAAAATCTGGATTTTTAAAAAAAATTTGTATACAGGAATATTTCTACCTTTTGAATTCTTAATGTCTAGAAATTTAGGTGACATCTTATTTCAACATATCAACTATACAATAATAGTTGTTTGTAATTAGCTTTCATTATTACTTTTACTTCTTATTATTTTTTGTTACACTCACTGGGATCTTTCGTATAACATATTTAAAGGGTGGTATTGAACAACTTGACTTTATTATTGATTTTTATGTAATTTATAGTTTCAAATAAAGTTTTCAGTATGTAGTATTGTTTTTTATTTGTTTTACATAAAATTTTTGGCAATTTTCCTAAAGTATTAAGACCTTTTATAAAATCACAAATTACTATTGCATTCTATTAAAAGATTATTTTTCTGAATCTTTTATTCACTTCATTTTTCTCTTTTAATAATTATATATATATATATATATATATATATATATATATATATATATATATATCTCCTTACACATGTATGTGAATTTGTTGATTTTTTTCATGGTTAAATCTAAATAGGCTTTTATCTGTTTTGTACTACAATGTATTTTATTTCCCAATCTTTTGCATAGAATCTTTACATTGTCTTATGAGTAAGTTTGGCTATATGTTTTATTTTCTGGGTATTCTTGTACTGTGGCTAGATAATACTGATCTTGTACAAGTGTGTTGTTGAGTGCTCTGAACTGTATTGTTTTGCCCTTGTTCACATTCTACAGCCTTAGCTCCCATTGTGGAGGTAGGACCTATAAAAAAGTACTTATGGTTAAATGAGGTCATAAGGGTGGGCCCCAACATCCTTCAATTACTATCTTTATAAGAATAGACAGAAGAGTTCTTGCTGAAATAAAATCTGTTGGCACCCTGATGTTGGGCTTCCCAGACTCCAGGACTGTAAGGTAATAAGTGTTATGGAGGACGCTGAGACTATACTATTTTCTTATGGCAGCCCAAGCATACTAATACAGGAGTTTTTCTTTTTTCTATACTCTTAAGAAAAGGTGATTGGAATATGTAATTATTTAATTTTGTTAGAATTTGCCTTGAGAATAACATGGATTGTATTGAATGATTACTAGATACGTGTGTGTGTGTGTGTTATTGACATTTGAACAAGCTAGATTTTCTTCAAATATTTTTTTCTATTTTTTTCCACTTGTCATATGACCACAAGTATCTTGTTATATTTTCTCTTTTTAAAATAATTTTTAATGTATGTATTGTACTTAAAAATAAGTTAAAAATCAAGAGCATAACTTATATATGTTTGCATATATTTGCACTAACTTATGTGGTCATCATTCAGGAAACCTAGAGGCTTTTTCCAGTACTACAGAATGATCTTTCATATCTCCACCCCAGATAGTACACTAGGGATTATTCTGTTTTCCCATTTGAAAAATGAAATCAGTTAAGTTCTATACTTTAAAAGCATTTACCTATATGTATTTAAATTTCTCATTAACAAAAAATGTTAAGAAGAATTTATCAATGATCTCAGGATGAGAGTTTGCATTCTGGGATTGTTAAAAATTATAGATTGTATTTATTTTATTTTATTTACAATACTGGGTATTGTACCCAGGACATTGCATGTTATAGGCAAGTACTTTACCACTGAGTAACACAGGCAGTCCTTGGATATTATTTTTATTTTATCTTATTTTTATAGGTGCATACAGTTTTACATAATGAAGGGGTTTTTGTTACACATTCATGTATGCATATCCCATAACACCCCCACCACCTTCCTCACTCCCTGTTCTCCTTCCTCCACTGATCTCCCCCCCATTATTTAAATATATATAGAGTATTTTTGTGACTTTTCATGTTTTAAATATCTGCATGTGAAGTATTCAGTATCTTAAAGGTGCTAAGACCACCCAACAGTGTTAATTTCATCTTTCTTCATCCCTATTCTCCCTCTCCCTCTTTCCCACTCCCCTCTCACTCCTCCACTCAGCCAGGCTTCTCCCAGTTTGTTAAGCGGTGTTGTGTTGATGGATCTATTATATACACTTGCCCTTCTCTCATCCATTCCTTTGTTTTATTTTGGCTTTCATATATGAGAGAAAATATTCAACTTTTGATATTCTGGTTTGGTTGATTTCACTTAGCATTTTTTTTCTCTTTTTCTCCATCTCCATTCATTTACCAGAAAAAGCATTGATTTCATTCTCTTTAATAGCTGGGTAGAATTCCATTGTGTGTATGTGTGTATATGTATACACCACAGTTTCTTGATCCCTTCATCCAGTGAAGATCATCAGGGTTGATCCATAGTTTAGCTATTATGAAATGAATTGTGCTGCTATAAACGTTGATGTAGCTGTATCTCTGTAGTATTCTGAATTTATATTTTCTGAGAAAATACCCATTAGTGGGATAGCTGGGTCATATGGTGGTTCCTTCCTTAATGGTTTGGGGAGTCTCCATACTGCTTTACAGAATGATTGTACTAGCCTACAGTCCCATCAACAATGTAAAAAATTTTCTTTCTTCCCACAGCCTCTCCAGCATCAGATATTTGTAGTCTTGATCATTGCCATTCTAACTGAAGCAAGATGAATCTTAATGTAGTTTTCATTTGCATTTCTGATTGTTAGAGATGTTGAACATTTTTAATGTATTTATTGGTCTTTTGTATTTATTCTGTTGAGAATTTTCCATTTGATTATGTTGTGGATTTATTGATTGGATTGTTTATGTTTTGTGTTTTCTTTAGTTCTTTGTATACTGTAGATATTAGACCAGTGTTAGAGGTGCAGCTGGGTATGATTTCTCCCCACTTCGTAGGCTCTCTCTTCACCTTCTTAATTGATTCTTTAGCTGTACAGAAACTTTTTAGTTTAATTGCATCCCAATTATTGATTCTTGGTTTTAATCTTACCCTGTGAGGGGCAGGTCCTGTTAAGGAAGTCAGTCCCAGCTCTCATGTGATGTAGTGTTGATCCTATGATTTGTTCTAACAGTTGTAAGGTTGCTGGTTTAATTCCTAATGCTTTGATCCATTTTGGTTTGAATTTTGTGCAGGGTGAGCGATAAGAATGTAATTTTATTTTTCTGCATATGGCTGTCCAGTTTCCCAAGCACCATTTGTTGAAAAGACTGTCTTTTCTCCACAATATAATATTTACAGATCTGTTGACTATCAGATAGTTATGTATCTGTAGATTTTTCTTGGTGGCCTCTACTCTATTCCATTGGTCTTATTGTCTATTTTTATACCCATATCTCACTGTTTTTATTACTACAGCTCTATAGTTTTAGATCAGTATTATGAATCCTCTTGCTTTGCCTTTTTGCTAGTTTTTGTTTTTTATTTTATTTTATTAATTTATTTATTTTGGCTAAGTATTGCTTTGGCTATTCTGCGTCTCTTGTTCTTCCAAAAGAATATGACATTTTTCCATCTCTGTGAAGAATGTCATTGATATCTTGATGGGGATCGTATGGAATCTGCATAGCATTTTTGACAGAATGGCCATTTTGACTATATTAATTCTGCATAACCAAGAACATGGGATGTCTTTCCTACTTTTCAGGTCTTCTTTTAATACTTTCTTCAGTGTTCTGCAACTTTCCTTGCAGAGGTCTTTCACTTCCTTCGTTAGATTAATTCTCAAGTACTTTATTTATTTATTTATTTTAGGTTTTGGGAATGGGATGGTTTTCCTGATTTCTTCTCAGTCAAATCACTGTTGGAGTATAGGAATGCTACTAATTTATAGGCTTTGATTTTGTATCCTGCTACTTTGCTAAATTCATTTATATGCTCTAGAAGTGTTCCGGTGGAGTTTTTTTTTTAGGTCTTCCAGGTACAGAAGCATATCAGTAAATACAGGTAGCTTCACTTCTCCTTTTGCTATTCTTTCATTTGCCTGATTGTTTCGGCTAGTGTTTGGAGGACTGTATTGAATAAGAGTGATGAGAGTGGACATCCTTGTCTTGTTCCTGAATTTAATGGGAATGATTTTAATTTTTTTCCATTTATTATGATATTGGCATAAATGGCCTTTATCGTATTAAGGTACATTCCTTTAATCCATATGTTCTTCGGTGTTTTAAACATGAATGGGTGTTGGAATTTATTGAAGGCTTTGGCAGCATCTATTGAGAATAATATGTGGTTTTTGTCCTTGTTTCTGTTTAAATGAT
>PVKS010033504.1:0-21699 GCA_004027875.1 Aplodontia rufa
TTCTCACTGATTCAGATCAACCCTTCAGCAAGATCTTTGAAGACTTTTATGAATGTTCCCTACTCACTTTTTCATAAATGCTCAGGCAGTGACTATTCTAAACTTGATCTTTGTTATAGCTAGTTAGCTTTGCCATGGTGGCGCATAAGTGACCACAGGTAATATGGAAATGAATGAGCAATGAATGCTAACACAGTTTATTTTTAGAAATAGAGAGCAGTCATGCAGGCTGTGCTTCAATGGCATACCAAAGGTCACAAGCAAAAACCTCATAAGTTAGAGTTGTTCCACAAATGTGGATTTTTAGTTGTAGAGAGATGATTCTCTACGGTTCTCTCAAGTTTCCTGCACATCATACAGGAAGAGATACTGTCTCAGTTTGTCTTTTTCTTTATAAAGATATTTGTAGAGTGAATCCACTTGAAAGGTAGAGAGAGTATCTCCAGCAAGATAAGCTTACTGCCCTTTATAAAAGATTCAGGTTCCCAAACTGTGTGTGAAGGTATCTCCTGGCCCTCTTCAAGTCATTCTGTAGGAACTGGGCTCAGGGAGTGGCGCGCATGTTGACATTGGTTTCTGGTATTGCCATGAGTAATAAAACCCTTTATCTCTCATGTCTTCTGTCAAATCCCATGGAACTGTACCAGGCGAACTTGTTAGCTTGCCAGTAGGATAAAATGTCAGAACCTTCATTGTTCTTGACAATTTTCCCACACAATACTTTAAATAATTGAGCAAATTATTTAAGATTGAGAGATTAAAAAAAAACTACTAATTTGGCTTCTCTTGAAAAACCGAAGTTGCTAACAACATAGAACTTTATTTCCACATGGCAACAAATGGCAATAACTTCAGCAGTCTCTGTGATTCTACAATTCTGTTTTTTTTCCTGGTCAGTCATTATTTCACTGATTGATATTCCTTGTCTGGGTCCTAGGAACTTTTGAGTTGTGACCCCACTCATGCCAGTAAAGTATCAGCAAATGTACTTAAGCATGAAATTAGGCTAAATTTGTGTTTTAGAAAGACAGCACTTTAGAGTTGTGGGCAATATTTAATACTGATGGAAATCTAGAATGACATCCTGGAGGATAAGGTAATATTTCAGGTA
The DNA here is from genome assembly GCA_004027875.1 of Aplodontia rufa. Lineage (NCBI taxonomy): Eukaryota > Metazoa > Chordata > Mammalia > Rodentia > Aplodontiidae > Aplodontia > Aplodontia rufa. Next base: position 1,112 of record PVKS010033504.1, read on the forward strand.
AACATGTAAAAAGAACCTGAACTAATATAAAGGCAGGTGTAACCATTTAAAAAAAAAAAGATTCCAGGGAATTTTCAGGACATGGGATATATGTTAGTTAGCTTCTCACTGCTATGACAAAACACCTGAGATAGACAATTTATAATGAAGAAAGGTTTATTTCAGCTCACAGTTTGAGAGGTTTCAGCCCATAATTGCTTGGTCCCATTGCTTTGGGATCTGTGGTGAGGCCATACACCAAAGGCAAGTGTTGGAGCAGAAGAAAACTGTTTATTACATGGTAATCAGGAAGCAGAAAAAGAAAGAGAAAAAGGCAGGGTCCAAAAAGCCCCTTATATGGTGTCCTCCAATGACCTAATTTCCTCCCATTGGGCCCCACCTCCACCATGTTCTACCACCTCTCAATAGAACCATTGTATGACTGTGTCTTTACCAGAGGGGCCTTTGGGGTACATTTAAGATTGAAACTATAATTTTGTCATATTGCCGTATCTTGTGTGGGACAGAAAGACACTGGGTTATGCTGGGAGTTTTAGTTTGAATGCTCCATTGAGTAGTGATGCTTTCATTGCAAGTGAAATCAGGAGTAATCTGATTTAGCTGTGATGGAGTAGAGACGTCCGCAGGAAAGGCGAAAGACCTGACCATCTTAAGTCTAAAGAAGGTTCATCTACGCATATCACTAAGCAGCTGAGTCTGTAGCTCTAGGATAGTATTATAAGAGAGACATGAGGTACCCCTCAAAAGCTAATGTGTGAGGGCTGGAGCAGTGACTAAGCAGTTACAGCACTTGTCCTGCATGCACGAGTATGTGAGTTTGAACCCCAGCACCAAGTACACAACAAAGCTTAGGAGCAATGAAAACCACATGAAAAACTAAATAAAACTGATTCGCTCGTTCCCTCTTTCACTGTCCCTCTCCCTTAAAAAAAAAAAAAGCTAATATATGAGAAAATGCAATAATTGTCAGAGATTAGGAGAGGAATAACCTATTCAGTGTATTAATCTACTGACATGGGTTGATTGGACATGGACAGTAATTATAAGCAGGTAGGATGTGGTTAGAGGAAGCAGGTCACTGGGGTATGCCTTTGAGTTTATATTTTGTCCTTTGTGAGCAGAGTTCTCTCTGCTTCCTGACTATAATGTCCTTAGCTGCTTTCCTCTACCACACCCTTCCACCATGATATTCTACTTTACCTCAGGCCCAGAACTATGGAGTCAATCAAACAGACTGAACCACTAAAACTGAGCCAAAATAAACTTTTCCTCCTCTGGGTCATTCTTTCAGGTCTTTTGGCCATAACAACAAAAATGCTAAATAAAACAAGAAGGTTATCCAAGTTTAGAAAGCAGGGAGTCAATAAAACCTGACACTGACTACCAAACTCTATGTTTATTGTGGAGGTATCTTCATGGCACAAGTGCTGATGCCATTCAGTAGACTTCCAAAGGGACCTGTGGTAACTAGCAAAAAAGTTATCTGGAGCTGTAGATTGAAAAGCCCTCCACAAAATGCTTGAATATATAGCTATCTCTGGAATATACAGTTATCTCTCGTTATCCTTGAGAGATGGTTCCAGGACCTCCTCAAATGCCAAAATCTGTGGATGTTAAAGTTCCTTATACAAAATGAGGCAGTATTTGCATGCAACCTGTACATATCCTCCTGAAACTTTAAATCATGTCTAGATTATTGGAAGTAAGTATTATAATGCAATTGCTATGTAAATAACTCTTATGCTGTATTTTCTAAGCCATAGTGACAAAATGAGTTTGTACATATTCGGTACAGGTATAATTTTTCTACAATATTTTTATTTTTCAAATGTTTTATTTTTTTTAAGAAAGCGGGAACAGTGAGAGAGAAAGACAGAGAGAATCAATTTTTTATTTAGTTTTTCACATGACCTTTGTTGCTCTGAGATTTTGTTGTGTACGTGGTGCTAGGGTTTGAACTTGTGTACTTGCGCATGCCAGGCAAATGCCGTAATACCTGAGCCACTACCCCAGCCCCTCTAGAATATTTTTGACCTGGAATTTATTGAATCTACAGATATGGTACCAAATAATACCAATAGCCAACTGTACATGGTAAAATGACAAGAGAAGTCAACAAAGAAAATTCAAGACAAAATAAATACAAAGTGGTTTGTACAAATAGAATGAGGACAGTTTTAAGAATGAATGTCAAGGCTTCAGAGAAATCAATTAGATTAAGACCTAAAAAAAAGGCCATTAAATTTAGCAACTAGTAAACTGTAGCAGGTGGGAAAGCCAAACTTCAGTGGAATTTCCTTAAAAAGAGAGATTGAAAAGTAGAGGCATTGTGAGTAAGGATTTTTTAGGGGTTATCTGAAATTTGAAAGAAATACTAATTCTAAGTAAGTTTGTGGGGATTATTCAAGGAGATGAAAAATAGGAATATGCTTGTAATTAAAGGGAGACAACGAAGGATGAAGGTAATTTAATATATAATAAGGGCAAAAGTATTAATGTGTAGTGCTCACAATATCTTTCAATTCTTCTACCTGTTAAAGAAACTCTGACATTTTTCCTTCTCTATACTTCATGCCCCACACTCTTGCCTGCACCCCAGACAGATTGGGGCGTGAAGAGAACCAGATAAGAGATTGGGAGACTTTCATCAGAGAGAGTAGACATCTACTGGACGTAGAACACAGAATAGATTTGAAGGAAGGGGAAAGGAAAGACCCTCATTCTAAGCAATTTATAGTAGTGAACTGGAAGTTTGGATATAAAGAACATGAGAACATGGATGAGCAGGGAAAATGGTAGATAATGGATTTAAAATGAAAACGTGAATTTTAAACAAGGTTTATTTGCTTTCATGATTTTTGAGATGTAGAACACATAGATCAGACAGTTTAGGGCTTCAGCGTTCACAGGATTATAAATTTAAAAAAATAAGAAGAAGGAAGCTACAGCCCTAGGGAAGATGAGAAACTTCCTTCCACAAATCCCAGGGCAGGGTAAGGGTGACAGCAGTATTTGCACTGACAGGATGAGGGTGGGCAGTTAAGAAGGCAATAGTGAGCAGAGTCAGAGGGATGGAACAAATCTTCTCGTCCTTTATCTTTCATCCTAAAAGCCAGAGAGTTAAGGGGAAAGAAAGATGAATGATTGCCTTCTTTGTACTTTGGAATTTTACTGATCACCCTTTCTGCCACCTTTTGCCCAAGCTCGGGGAGAGAGAACAAAGATTGGAAATAGAAGAGAAAAAGTAGTTTATAGATAAAGTAAAGCTAAGAATGAGGATAAAAGTAGGGAAAATGTCATTTGACCTAACATTCTTTCTTCTTCCTCCTCCTTTGAAATCATCCATACACCTGTGAAACCCAAACTATTTCAAGGAATGACGAGAAGGAACAAAAACGATAAAGAAAAGATAAACCTTGTCTCTCCAAAACTTTTATTTTAACTTCTTTGATTTCCTTCTTCATTCTTACTTGACACCATCCACTCCAGCCTCACCCTGCATTTTCCACCCTCAGAGATTCTGTATGTGACCTGTCATCTGTGTGTCTAATCCTTAATGTCATGCCGCTCTCCCTTAAAATCCTAGTGAGCCTCAGTGTCCTGAACCTGAAGAAATCCCTTCTTCCTTTAGCCATCATGTGGAACACTTCCAGAATCTACATCCGAGATTCCAAGAGCGAGACATGCTTCTGATGCCCAGAACTCAAAGTTCTGAATTACTGTTCCCCTGGTTGCATGGTGTCTGACCTAAATTCTCTCCATATTTTAAACAACAAATACATGTTGAGATAAAGCGTAGGATAACATAACATTTAGTATAACCTATATCAGAGGGAGAAGAGCAAGAAAGAATGGTGCTTCAATTTTGAGGGTCTCTGTTTCCTGGCCATTTAGTAAAATATTTTCTTCATTACTTTTTTTTTTTAATTTTTGTTTGTTTTAAAGAGAAAGGGACAGTGAGAGAGAGAGAGAATAAATTTTATTTAGTTTTCCATGTGGCCTTCACTGCTCTGAAATTTTCTTGTGTACATGGTGCTGGGGTTTCAAACTCCTATCCTTGTGCATGCTAGGCAAGTGCCATAACCACTGAGCCATCATTTCAGCCCCATTTCATTACTTTTTGATACCTACTTAAAATTCAGAATTAGCAAAGTGCCACAGTGTATTGCCTGATTTTTCTGTTTTATAATTTGTCAGTCTCTGTTTTTAGTTGTATGAACCTTTACAGGCTATAGCCAAGGGCCTATTTTTCACTATATTTTAATTTATACAAATTCTGTACAAAATAAGACAGTGTCTCAGTGAACAGTGACTATAAAAATGTGTGGTTTAAAACTTCAACATGGAAAAAATCTTTGGGGTAAAAGTAGGCAGAGGATATAATCCCACACAATCGCTTCTATTCATTAGGGACTTGGATAGATAATTTTAACGATCAAGAGCTGCAGAGTTATAGTTTGGTCTCAACTTAGCCTAAATAGCTGAAAAACTTGCTAACTTAATGGAATGAGTCTAGAAAGAAAAGTTGAACCATTTTTTTTTGTATACCATAAAACCTCTTCATAACCTTACAGAAAGTTTAAAAGCTATCTTCACGAATTATTTGCTATCATTTTTCTGTATGTTTCCAATTATTTTTGTGTCTTAGAACCATTTTGTCTTTCATAATCACATAAAATAAACAGTAAAACATGCTTTTTATTTATTAAGATTTGAGCTGTAGACACTACTTCTCAGCATATTAAATAAGTTATTTAATTCACTTCTGTTTAAATATTGATAAAGTTTATTATTTGTACTCCAGATTCTTCCATAACCTAGAATAATTTAGGTAATTAATAGAAATTTTGATACATTTTAGAATAATTTAAATTAATATTTAATTTACAATTCTGTTTGATATCATATAAAGTAATGATAAATATGAGTATTTGGGCAACCAGTAATTCTTTAATAGCATTCTCTCATGGAGATAAAAATGTTTAAAAATTAATTTAGTACTATCAGAACTGCATAGTTATTAGGAATTTCCAAATTTGGAAGAATTTTCATTACTCAGTAACTGGATAATGAAGAAAGAAACTAAAAACCCCCCTCTAGTCCTTATAAGGGACAAATCAAATGATATTTCCTAATAATCTGAAGATGTTTCGTAAATGAACACTCAGCAGTCATTCCAGAAACAGCAAATATAAGCCTTCGTTATTGACTCAGGTCTTCAGACTAGATGTACTTCTGTCTCTCTACCAAATAGGTTTTCATTACTCAAGTAACATATGGCAGTAAATGAGCCAAAAAAGGAACACGCTGCATTATTTTTCTGCATTAAGTGCTGACATTATCTTTGCCACACTGTGTGTGTGGTTTTATGTAAGGAGAATCTATTCAGAGACAGTTTGGAGGTGCATGCCCTGCTCCAGCTTGCACCTTTTTGAAGAAGCCCATTTTCAAAGTAGTACACAGTATATGAATTATGCCCAATCTAATTATCATGCGGTGCTTTGGAAATTTACTCCTAAATGACTGCCATTAACATAAACAAGTCAATTTACATGTCACAGTGAGGTTCAGGTTAAAAGAAAATGTATAATGGATTTCTGTATATTTGTGATCCATTGTAAGTAGGCTTTTACTTAAAAAAAGAACAATAAATAGACGTACTGATTTTTCTCTGCATAATTTTAGCTTTTATACTAGCAACAGGAGTAGGCAATGATGGCTTTCACAACCAGTCACATGTATTCAGTGGGTGTCTACTATGTGCAGGTACCATACTGGACAAAGGCCTTCAAGGCAGGTAGATTTCTCCTCTTGCAAAGACTGTTCTGAGTTAATTTCACTCCAAAGCTTTGCTGTAACAACTGCAGAAGTCTAGAGGAAAAAAGCACTACTGTCAAGGGAAAGACCTATCTGGCACACAAAACAAATGATCCTTCCAGTTTGAAATGAAATCCTACAGAATGGAATAAAACTTTAGGCGTAACATAATTTAAATACTTAAAATAAATTCAAATTAAAAAGGTTGAAACTCATTTAAATTTGTCACTGAATTGACCAAGAAGATGAGCAAACATAGCATTATGAGGTTGAAGGAGAAAAAAACAAAAGAATTGTGATATGACTACAGAATCATTTACCCCACTCTCCCTCAACCTTATAAAAGCAGGAAGTTTGACCAAGCTCAGAGAAAAAAGGTCAAAGAAGAGTTATGAGGAATCCTTAACAGGTGACAGATAAGTACCGACAAAAAGTCAAATGAAATTTGATGAGTGACTGGATTTGAACATAACAGATATATGCTTACTCAGTTGTAATGTCTCTTTGGTGGAATTGCCTCAGAATAAAGGTTATACTTTGAGGGAATTTAAATTTAGGTTTTCTGGGAGGAGGGCCTGTTGAACATGAAGAAACAGTCCCAAGTACAGCAGTAGCATGATTGCTACTTTTGGAGGTCTGTAGGGAGCAAAACTTTGGTCTTGGCTGTGTCTACAAAGCAGCCACATGAATTGCAAAATAAAAACTTCATTCAAGCAAAAATTAGAGGTTCCTTCTTTGATTCCAAATAAATAGAGTGGTTATTTTCTCTAGTTTCATCATTATTGCATAGACATGCTTCTTGTTCTATCAAAAAGTACAGGAATGGTTTTATTTGGTGGTTTTCAAAATCAGAGAACCACTATATGCAAAACCTTGAAGCTGATTACAACTTAAATTTGTAGTAAGTATCTAAGGGAAAATGTAGTAGGAGAGAACTTATATTAGTTGGAAGAAGACCAATTAATCAGTGGAGGGATGACATCTGCTCATTCACCCATTCAGCTATTCATTCTTTCAAAAATACATATTGTGCATTTGCTAAGGGTCAGAAATATACCCATGAACAAATTCCCTCAAGGGGTCTAGCTTACATTTCAGTGCAACACAACAGAGAACAAAACATTTTTCTGTCTTCAGAGAGATCAGAGGCCAATCACTAAAAGAGCAGCAAGAAAGAGAGGGAAGATGAGGCAAAAAAAAAAAAAAAGAAAGAAAGGAAGAAAGAAAGGAAAGACAGTCTTCCTATAGTAAGGCTGAGTTTACTACTGCTATAAGGAGAACCTGTCTTTTTCCGGTTTGTTGCTCTTAGGCTTACCAATTAAACATTTCACTTTTCTCACCATCGTGGTTATACTTTGCTTCATCACTACATATCATTTTGTGGCATAATTTTTAATTTTTTTGTGGTTAACAAACACCCTGTTACAAGATTAAGCATAGAGTATAGTTGTTGTTGTTGTTGTTGTTTTAAGAGAGAGGGACAGTGAGAGTGAGAAAAAGAGAGAATTGATCTTTAATTTTAGTTTTTCATGCAGCTTTTGTTGCTCTCACACTTCATTGTGTTCGTGGTGCTGAGGTTTGAACCCACGTACTTGCACATGCCAGGCAAGCGCTGGAATCACTGAGCCACCGTTCCAGCCCCTAGAGTGTAGTTTTAAAGTGGAAGGAAAGTGAACACTAAATTGGGGGGGAGGATTCTTCTCTGGCAAAGATATATTTTTTATGAAATTACTAATTATTCGTGAATATCTGAAATTCAAATTCACTATGAAATTATCCCCTTGAATGCTAACTTCCTTAAAATTCTAAAACTCCTGTATAAGAACAGAGCTATACAGAATGCTAACTTCCTTAAAATTCTAAAACTCCTTTATAAGAACAGAGCTATACAGATACTTTTTTCATATACCTTCAATATTTATTTTTAAAACTCCTTTTCAACTTGTCCAATTTATTTGAAAAACTTGTACTACTAAGCTGAGGGCAGGGGTGGGAGATGTTTCCCTGGTAGCCTCGCAAAGAATGGAGTGCCATTGTGTTCATAGTTTAATCTGCCAGGATTCCATAGCCAGGAAAAGATGGGTGTCAGATCTCTACACATAATCTTCAGAACATCCGGAACGGGGAAGCGGAGCTTGGGCAAACGAAAACAAGATAAAACTTAAGCAAGCCTGCCTTTAACTTTATAAGAAGTGAATCAAATGAGGGAAGGAGAGAGAGACAGAAAAGAGGCCTCATTGGTTTCAGGATTTGGACTGAGACTTTGACAACTGTAACTACTTCTTGTCTCTTTGTTCAGTGCAGATATTGGTAATGCACCATTGAAATGAGAAGAAGGAATGGGGGAGTGCCAAAGAAACATTTCCCTCCCCCTAAATCAGATTGAAGTGCTAATAGGAGCCACACTTCTGCAAAACTAAGGGAACAAGGGAAGACGGAACACCCACAGATGCAACTGAAGCTCCCCGCGCAGCACAGGTAAAACGTTCAGCATCTGATACCTCCACAGCTATCTAAAAGAAAGAGTTGTGCTGCCTGGCAGATTAAATATTCTTTTATAGAGAAAAGATAAGGAAAGGAATTCCTGTCACTTCATCCTACCTGATTAAATTGTGAATAGCTACTCTAAGTAAATAATTTTTGTACGTTCACACACTGAGTTAAACATGTAGGTTTTAGTTCATCATACTAAGAACAGATGTAAATGCTGTAATTATAACCATCTTAAAGAAACTACTTAAATGGGGGTTTATATGTCAAAAACTGGAGGCTTCTATAAAAACCACTTAATTACTCAAAACCACTCGACCACTCAACCACTTAGGTAACTCAACAATTTTTGGTGAAGTATCAGTTCTTTTAAAAGATGCCCTCCCTTTAAATACACATTTTAAGACAATATTTAAAAATATTGTTTAGAGAAGTTCTAACTGCAACTCTGAACATTTTGCTAGTGATCTTTCCTAACTTAATTCATAAACTTTACACCACTTGAATTTCCTTTTTAAAGTCAAGCATGGTTCCGAATTTTAAAGTTGCTCCTTTAAGGCTGGCAAACAGTGAAAGTCTCAATCTGAAATAGAGGTAAGCAGTTTTTAAATTGTAGATTTGGACTTGTTTCTTTTCCCCTTAGTCCATGCAAAGTTTCCCTGGCTTAATGTGTTTAACATAATTACTTATTTGCTCCTAAATTCTTCTAACATTTCCTTTGATCATAGAAAGTGGGTCTGAAGGGTGGCTCAGCAGTTACAGCCCTTGCCCAGCATGCCCAAGTACACAAGTTCAAACCCTAGCACCACATACATAACAAAGTCTTGGAGAAACGAGAGCCACATGAAAAACTAAATAAAATTGATTCTCTCTCTCCCTTTCTCTCTCTCTCTCTCTCTCTCTCTCTCTCTAAGTCTCTCTCTCTGAAGGGGAAGGGAGGGATAAGGGTGGGTAATTGGGGGGGCACTCCTAGGGGTAATTCTAATATCCAGAATCTATACACATTTTATATTATTTTGTTAAAATTGTGTATGATTGTTCAATAATAAATTTCTCAATAAAAAAGACAAAAAAAGAATTCACAAAAAAAAAACTTGTATTAAAAAAACAAAAGAAAAGAAAAAAGAAAGAAAGTAGGTTAAAATATAACATAGTGTCTTTGTTCTACAGCAGCCCAGCTTATCTCTTCAACAAAATAAGATCATTAGGCTTCCATACTCTGGCCTTAGGATTTAAGGTTTCTGCCAGAGCATACTACGGATGCTTACCCAAGCAGAGAATGTACCACCTCACTTTTCCTGCAGTGCCCAGCACACAGATCCATTTAGTGTGGTGTTTTGAAGGGGTTGGAAAAGATGAACCAATCATGGAAACCTTTTCAACTTTTTGTTTCCTGGATCATAAAAGCAATAATGTTCTTCAAATTCCAGGCTGCTGTAAAAGAAAAAAAAAAATGTTTCTTCACGTAACTGAGAAAATTCACGTTCACTGATAAAAGGTGCACTCTCTGTGGAGGGGTGCTCAGAACAGACACTATTTCTACTTCAGCTCAGGGAGGTCTTATCTCATGATTCTAGATTTTTTAAAATGTCTTAAATATTAATGAAGTAATGATAACTCAAAGTACACTACAAGTGGGGTTTCCCTTTGGTATAAGTACCTTGGAATCCTTCACAGTGATGTTTTATGGGGGAGAACCAAAATGTCCTCCACTTTTTGAGCTCACAGCCCAACGCTTGCTTCTAAATTTTACTTATGTGAAGACTGTGTGATAAAGAATGTGACATTTGCAATCGCATGTTAGATTCCAATTTCCAAGCCCAGCCTTTGAGGGAAATTCCGTAGAATGTGGATTACGAACACTATCATCCAGACCAGAACGGTAGAAATGCAGATTCCTGAGCCATACTACTGAATTTCTGTAAGGCACCTTCAAAGAAAGTGCTATTTTACAAGTTACCAAGGCAATTCAGACAAAAATGTACAAGGTTTCAGAACCACTGCTTTAGAGGCTCATAAATTACAGGAACAACGGCTACAACCACAGCTCTTAGCAAGCACAAAATAGTGGTTTGGGGTAAGGAAGATTTTTCTGCAAATTCAGACAGTAGTTAGAAAAAATTTGATTGGAATGAGCAATAAAACATGAACTGAGATTTAAGGAAATTGAAATACATTAGTGGCATAACTGAAGATGCTATCCTCGCCAGTCTTTGCCTCTCCTTTCTACATTTCCACGCATGCAGTGGAAACGCTGTGGTCTTGGCCTTACTGAACGCCTACTGCTTTCTTTGGCTTCTTTTCCTCTTACTATGGCTTCTGCTTTCCTGAGGTAGCTTTCGGCGTTCAACACAGGCTCATATTCACGATTAAAAAAGCACTATTTGTTCCATGAGTGTTCTGTTTCTATCAGCGACTATTAGCTTTTACTTCTTATTCCACATTGAAAGGGAAGAGGCTGTGAATGATGGGTTTGGATTTCAAGACGATTAGTCCTTTAGAGATACTTCCAAAAGTGCCAGGATTTGATACCAATGGCAAGAAATGCAGTTTCCCTGGTGTTTGCCTTCCGCATTCTGGCATAAGCTTGAATGTTTCTCTTCTAAAAAGCCAAAGGTTAGATAACTGTTAGATAACAACTCCTAGGTTCTTCCCTTTCCATAATCCGTAACCTCTTCCTCTGTTAGCAGTATCAATTCATAGTTGCTAAATGTCAAAAATCTCTGACGTTTTACCAGTGTCTTTTTTGTTGTTGTTGATTTTTTTGTTTGTTTGTTTGTTTTTTACTAATTCAAATTTCTTAAAAGCCTTCTGGGACTTCAATTTGTATTTTTTTAAATCTTTCTTTAGTTTTGTTCCTTTTTTAAACATTTTTCCCCCTTTATCAGTATTACTCATTTTTATTTTTTTCTTTCTACCAAAGCAACCAATTGTGTTGAACATACATTCGTTTGGTTTTATGTGTTCCTGCTAATGTGCATTGCTATGTCCTGTACATGAATTTTTAAGCTACATAAATGACATTGCTAGGGATTATTGTTGTTATCTTTTCATTCAGCGTTATATTTTTAAGATTCACCTATCTGGTTTCATTATCTCTGAGTGCTGCATAGAACAGCATGCCACGCAAGCCACCACTTCAGATATGTCCACTCCCCTAGGGCTGGACACCCAGGTTGCCTCTGACTTTCTGCCACTATAAATAACACTGACATTATCATTGTTTTAAAAGTCCCTTACATGTCTGTTTGAGAATTTCTCCAGGTTATATAACCAAGAGTGGAATTGATGGGCCACTGGAGGGCTTATCTTCAATTTAACTATATATGCCAGAGAGTTCTTCAGAATGGCTGCACCAATCCGCTCACCCTCTGTGCATGGGGCTTATTATATATTCATATCCCTGCAACATTTGACTTCATCCTGCTTTCTAATTTTGTTTCTGTGGTACAAATCCATAAACACTTTGTAAAGAAAAAGGAACTAATCAACAATTGTACTAATTATGACAATTACGTTACATTGTAATAGAAGGAAAATTTTCAAGGCAAATAGTGTATCAGTTCAGCATTCAAGTAACATGCATTTTAATAGAAAAATATAGACAGAAGATACAGCATATTGGAAAAGCAGTTGATAGCAGAATGAGCACAATGTGGGACAAGCATGGAGGTCCTGTAGCCCAGACTGGCAGAATCAGGGGATGGTTTTGGAAAAAAAAAAAAAAAAGTGGCCCTGAGGCTTAAGGGGTGAGTACACTTAACAGATTCTTGTCTAAAGAATGGTCCTCTTCTGCTTGGAAGGTTTATCCTTTTGGACTGAAAGTGCATTGTTGGTGTCACACCCATTGAGCTACATCAACGATGGGCAGCAAGGTCCAGATCTCCTCGCCTTTTGAAAGAGGAGCAGGAGTTTCTCATGCTGGACATTGCTAGGCATTCAACAGAGAAAATGCACGTAGAAAAGCAGAGGGAAGAGAATAATGCATACAGCAGTCACAGGGGTCAGCATGGACACGGGCTAGGGACTGTGCCCTAGCTGCTCGCGCTGGCTCTCCTTATGGCAGTCTGGTGTGAAACCATCTTCATTTTTATATTCAGAAATCAAAGACTCACAAAAGTATACTGCCCGACTCCACACAGCTGTTTGACCTCAAAATTCATGCTTGGTTCTTGTTCTCTTTAAAAAAAAAAAGTCAGAACTTGATGTAACAATTTTCTGTGGAGCATGTGAATTGTTTCAGCAACATGGAAACTGATTAATAAAAACCAAAGGCAATTTGGTTTTCTGTTTCAATGATTTTTACCTTTACTGTAAATTCCAGTTTTCCTTAAAAAACGGATATGTGCCAATGGAGTTGTGGCCTACATTTGAATCTACAGAAAATAAGACTATGCAGTATAGTAACTAAACTTTTAATGGAAACTTGACTCCCATTAGTGGCTATAGAGGTGCATCTCCTGTATGGCCTCTGAGCTATGGAGACAATGGATTTATAGCCTGCACAAGGCAACTTCATATCACATAACCTCTAATTACAATTAAATATTAAGTAATTTTCCAATTTTGTCAATTTTCTTGCAACTAATTTTATATATTAGCAAATTTCTGCTTGTTAGTCCAGATTTTATAATTATTAAGTAATTGCTGATAGCAGTACTTAAACTTGTTGACTATACAAAGCATACAATGAGATCTTATTCTTGTAATTAAGGCAATAATTTTATCAGATTATAAATACTATGATTCAAAGCACACATCCCCTCAAAAGAAGTCAGGAGAATTCAGTGTTCAAAGTCATCAACATGCATCACAGGGATGTCCAATACTAAAAAATAACACTAAAAGATAATTCAGTGCTTTCCCCGGCATATTCTGCGTTCGTAAGAATGCGAAGGACATTTGTTTCTTCTTCCTCTCACTGATACAATATTTCTTAGAAGCATATAATTTTATATTCTTTACTGTTAATCAGAGAACATGCTGCTGTTATACCATTAGCCCAGAAGAGATTTCTAACTAAATTTTAATATAGATGACCCAGCATCCAGGATTATGCCAGTTGAGAAAAGGCACCCTCTTATGTTGGAGTAAATTGAAATGATTTGAATCAAACGCAGAGATATTTAGATTGAGGAACTAAATCCTCCCCTGAGACAATCTATAAAGGTTCTCTTCTACTTGTGTAAAACCTATGACAGGATGATAGCTGAGTTTAACCAATAAACTCACCACAGTTGAAACTCCACATAAGATGGGTGAACCTTACCTACGTAGGTGGGGAGAGAAGGGAGGGAGGCAAGTAGGGAGGGAAGAATAAGGGGGTTAGCAATACAACAGGGAATATTCAACTCCCATTAGAAGCCTAGCTATACACAGGTAGGCAGAGAAACTCAGAAATGTTAACAATTATTATACATGTATATGTTCATTTCAAACTATAGTATGCTGGGATTGCAGAGGAGACATGAGCTTGGGGAATGGAGAAAGCAGGGTAGATCCTGGTCTAGGGTGGACCTTAACATACTATCTATGTCAATATCCATGTATGCATGATTGTGTAACAACAATTCTCTCCAATATGTACGTCTGTGTTGAACTAATAAAAAAAAATGGTTCTCTTCTATACCTAGATACTGAAACTAAAACTAAGCAGTTCTTTTAGTTTAAATAGAGTGTGTTCAAACTGATGTAAAGTTGCAAAGATGACTCTTATCCAAATGGTCCAGTCTTAAAATTATATTGATTTGAAGCCCTAGATGGAGCAGGGGCTCAAAGGGCCTGTGACTTCCTTTGAGGCTAACGTGAGACTAGAGATTCCGGGATCTCCTGAGAATCTTTCTACTCAAAATTAGCTCTCCGACATCATCAAGTGACAACACTTCTTAAACCCCCCAAAATTTCTTCTAATTCATAATTAGCACTTCTATGAAAATATTTTGTCACTGTTATATCAGGACTGCAACTGAAAAATGAACAAAAACTCAATTTAAAATACCGTAAACCAGTGTTTTTCAACCTCTAATGCATTAGAATTACCTGGAGAGCCTGCTAAACCTTGAATACCTATTCCTAGAGGTTCTGAATCAGAAGTCCTGGGGTAAGGCCCCCAAATCAACGTTTCTAAAACAACTTTAGTTGTTAATTTTAATGCTGCTACGCCAGAGATCACACTCTGAGAAATAGTAACTTGAATAAACACGTAAAAATCAGAACTAAACAAAAAGGCTCAGGAAATTTTTCAGTCCAGGGACCCAGGCATCTTATTCCTGCTTTCATTCTATCCATCCCAGATGACACAGTGGCAGTATTTTAATGAAGATTCCTTCTCTCTGATCATAAGGCAGGTTCACCCTGTGTCACCATTAAGATGATCACTGACACACTCATAATCATGTTCTACAAGTTGAGCAAGTTCATCTCAAAAAGACAATCTTCCACTTAGCCTATTCATATGTCCATTCCTGGGGAAATAATAAAATTATTGCATGTAGGATAACAGGACATGGTGACTGTGGAGGTCAAGGGCATATATATTCCAATTGTCCCAGATGGGGTTCCTTCAACAGATGTGGTAATTTCATTTCTCTTCCCTTAAAGTGACATGTGCTTTATGAAATTCCTTTGGTTCTTCATGTAAGTATATGTTGGCAAGGAAGCCACTTGTCCAAATGGTGCCTCAAAACATCTGCATCTAGATGGGAAAAATAGCTGAGATTCCAATCCTAAGACCTGTATCACACATAAATATAGAGTTGAATTTTCTTAGTGGCAATCTATTTTTTTTTACCTTTAGTGATATTCTTGCTATGACAGTAGCAAATTTTAAATACAGTCTCTGATAGTGCTACTAACAGTCTAGAAAAGGAAATATTAAAGCAATATGAAAATTGGAGAGTGCAAATAAACATGGACTTGTAGCTCAGTAGTTTGACTAATTTCTTTCCTAAGCATAAACTAAACTCATTCACATTCAGAGGTCCTTTAATTGACATGAGTTAATGTGACTAAAAGATGTACAGATGGCACTACACTGCCTCTACTGGGAGGAGAGGTCAGACAGCAATTGGCTCTAATACAAGCCAGACTAATGTATAGCTACAAGCTGCCACACGAGGGTCCATCTTTCTAAGAGCCTGTTACATGGAGTAATCAAGCACTGTGTGACATGCTCCCCAGATGCAGGAGTGCATGGCGACTTTGATGCTACCCTGAGACGGCTCAGACTGAACACCGTCTCGCATTCATAGAATGGACATAGAGTACAACTCAGGAGTGAGATTTTAATACATCATCACCTATTTTAAACAGATACCACTTTTAGTTGCTTAATAAGAAAGCACATTTCATTAATGTTAGCTGAGAATTCTAATTTGAATTCACTGTTCCACAAATCATTGAATTTTCTTCATATGAGCAGTGAAGGATGACATTTAAAATCATACCAGTAGAGATATTTCTACTTTTCATGACTTTATCAAATACAGTTCATATAACTACATACTCTAAATAGTGAAAATAAGGAAATTGAACCAATCGAACTATACAGGAGGCCATCAATATAGATAGATGACAGTTGTTATCACCTTAATATTCTAAAATCAGACATTGCCTCCTACACTAGCATGTATTCTTATAGAAAATGAAACACTGAGGCTTTCAAAATATCAAAATCCAGAAAAATTAATATAATTAAAAGAAAAATTTAATGTTCACTTACCTCATAGAAGAATCTGTACTAAATACAATTGTTCAAGCACAGAAAGAGACACACTCATTGCAAAGAATATCACTAAATATAATTTTATCTATAAGAAATTTCTATGCCATCTTGAACTTGGCAACATGGTATATATTGGAAATAGCTCAAACCATAGCTGCATTTATAAAGCTGAGTGTATTTACATTTATCTAGTTCAGAATCAGTGGTTTTCAAGCCAACAGGTGAAAAGGAATGTGTTCTATCCCTTCATTACTTAAAAGAGGAAAATGAACAACAAGATGGTGAAATGAGGTCCATACAGCATGAGAAAGATTTGCTGAGAATCACAAAAGAAACTAGAAGCAAGATCAGAGCCAGAATCTGGATAAGGTGTAATGTCATACAACCTAATACATTTTGAGAGATGTTTTGGGAAGGGGAGGGGAGGGATAAGGGTGGGAAATGGGTGGGGGCCTCTTGGAGGTAAATCTAATTTTCAGTATATATATATATATATTTTTTTTTTTCATTAGAAGCTTGTATGATTGTTCAACAAATAAATTTCTGAATAAAAAAAGATCAGAACCAGAATATGGGTCTTGTTTTGCAGACCAGTTCTTGTTCTGCTGTACCAATCTTTCTCTAGGTCTCACTCATTAAATAATGGGCTAGCATGGAACAATTAATCACCAAGCATAGAGTTTTCTAATTCCTGTGGAGATCATTTATTTCCAGCTCCCAGTCAATAAGTGGTGTAGTACTTTCAGCTCTATTTTGCACATACAGTGATTGAGATGAGGATGATATTTTACATATTAAACATTCAGCTTGATTTGAAAAGAAGACCACACACCAGATTGCCTTAAGGTTAGATGACTGCTCTTTCTGCTCCCTTTCAAAATAACTGTGCCCCTAACTGAGCCTGAACCCCTAACATAGCAGCTAAAATATAAATAATTTCATAAAGAGATTTTGGATAACTTTCATTTTGTAGAAGACACTGACAAACGCATAAATCAGAAAGTAAGATTGTGTGGCTTGATATCACACACCCAGGGTAGTAAGTGAATATATCATCCATTGTGCTAATTCTACCCTTTGAGTAATTCATATCCTGGAAGTACTTAATAAACCATATCATTTTATAATGTTTCAAAGTTTTTAAAACTAAAAGCTTGATCCATTAAAGTATTGGGTCTCTTGTATGCTGGGATGAATGGCAGGATTTTGATGGAGGAATTAATTACCCAAGCTCAAGTGTCATATAACCCAGGTTTCAATTCTGATTCTATCCTATTCATTTACATTATTTTCTAAAGTTGGGGTATTTTTTATGAATTGTATCAGCTTCATAGATTTGTAACATTATATGGTATCATATAAGCAAAATGTTTAATATAATACCTGGTACACAGTATTTGTGAAATTATCTAGTGTGTTAGTATTTCTTCACCTATATTTTAGTAACAATATACCTATCTTAGTGGCTTACAAATACAAATACTCATGTCTTGTTCATGTTACATTTCAGTTGTGGTTAAGTTCCACCTTAGCTCCACTTCGCATCTTCCTCATTCCAGGACCTGGACGGGAGAAGTAGGAC
The DNA here is from genome assembly GCA_004027875.1 of Aplodontia rufa. Taxonomy (NCBI): domain Eukaryota; kingdom Metazoa; phylum Chordata; class Mammalia; order Rodentia; family Aplodontiidae; genus Aplodontia; species Aplodontia rufa. The sequence goes on from PVKS010033504.1 coordinate 18,724, forward strand.
ATATATGAAATGTGCTGTAATGGGACTATTGTAAGGATTAAATAATGTAAAGAAACTCAGTTGAAGACCTGAAATGAATAAGAGAAATAAAGAGGGAAAAAAATTCTGCCTCTGAAAAATTTCCTGTTAAGGAAATCCAATACAGTGATGAATACTTTGGAAGACTGACTAGATGTTGTGTTGAATTGTGAACAACTAAACATAAGCTCTGAGCGCTTATCAATCAAAGGATCAATACCATGTACTCTGGGAATATGTAGGCAATATTAAAACTATTTCCTACTAAGAATATCAAAAGTGAATAACAAGCTGCTGAACTTCAGCAAAAACAAACAAAAACTAGAGATTTTAAGATAAAAACCATGATTCCAGCTAACATCTTAAGGGGAAGGAAAAAAGATCAGAAACTTTCACCTATATGCAATAGCCCAACACTTTTTTCTCACTCCTCATGTAGTATTCAATCAGTGAAACACTATTCATTCAATGGTTATTTATTTTTCAACTATTTTGTGCACAGTTAAGGGGCAGGGATGTAATGCCACACACATACATGATATTACAGTCCTTAGTGTCTAATCATGAGGACCAATGTTAATCAGATACTAATAATTTATGCAATTTCAGTATGAAAAATGTGGTATTAAGTAAACCATATGATTTTATGGGAAGGTATGAAAAAGAAATCTGATAGGGCAGGAAGGTGAACCTGGAAAACTTGCCATAAGAGACAATTTTGAACTGAGAATTTAAGAGTGATTACCATATTTTGTTGGACTGAGGCAATGAGGAGAAAGAAGACTTGATGAGGAAAAGCACCTCAAATAAAGATATCATCAAAAACAAGATTTCTGGTGGCAGAGAGTGTGACACTTTGGGAATCAGGAAGACCTCTGTATCTGGAGAACGGAAGAGAGAATGAGGGGAGTATGGATTGAGGGCAGAGGCTGAGTTCTGCAGGATCTTAGAGGTGCCAATTGTCTATCATTAATCAAATATTAAGGTGAAATCATTAACTGTATTTAAACCAGGCCATAGTTTATTTACATTTTATATTTTAATCAAAGTGCTATATGCATCAACTAAATATCAAATTGTACATAAATACTAATAAAGAAAAGCAATAGTGTCCCTCCAAAACTTCACACTAAGGCCTGCTTAATCTCCAGAAAAACTATTTTTAATCATTTTTATCTCTAATTCTTCAGTTGGTTAATAGAATCCTTACAAATAAAATTTTCCATCCTTCATTTCCTAATCCATTAGCAATAAAAATGCATATTTTAACTTCCTAGTAATAAAGATGAGAATTTAATTCACATTGTTCCACCATTCTCTAGCAGATTCACTAGCCAATTTTTAAATTAACTAAAGGCTTTTATCATTCCTTTTATAATTGTAAATAATATATTTAACCCTCTATTACTTGTTCTAAAAATAGATACTATGTCTCCAGTAGTGTCATTAATATACTAAGGTATTACTATCCTTAACCTTATCTTTCTCTCTGTATTTTATCTCTTCTTTATTCCCATAGCTATCACTTACATCTATGTGCATCTATACTGTTGATTGTATTGATGTCTAGTTTGATATTAAAATGTGATAATCTGATAAAAATTAGTTGGAGAGCTTTTCTTCCTTTTCTCATCTGGAAGAATTTATGTAAAATTAGAATTATTTGTTCCTTGAATCTCTTATCAAATTAAACCCGAAAATTATTTAGATTTGTTGCTTTCTTTGTTAAGAAAATCCATTCAGGTTCATTCATCCAGAATTCACAGAGGGAATTCTGGTGTAAAGGTTGATACACTGCAGGGTTAAGCAATGGATTCTACACTAGAATCCTGGCCCTTGGCTCCTGAGTGATTCCAATTGCATGATTATATTGTTCTCTGGTGAAATCAGGGACAAGGTTACAACAGAAAGATATGGTAGCCTCTTAAACGTTCACCAGTGGGCTGGAGCGGTGGCTCAGTGGTTTCACACTTGCCTGGCAAGCACGAGGACCTGGGTTCAAACCCCAGCACCATGTACACAACTAAGTGTTGGAGCAATGAAGGCCATGTGAAAAACTAAATAAAGTTGTTTCTCTCTTTCTCTGTCTCTCTCACTGTCCCTCTCTCTTAAAAAAAAATGTTCACCAATTAGAACAGTTAGAAGAACACACTGATGTGCTCAAGGGTGCTACTGTGTGTCTTACAATTGAAGCAGGAAGGTCCAATGGAACCCTGTGCCCAGTTTTACCCCTAGGGATTAATTTGCTTAATTAATTGCTTCAGAATGGATATCCCAAACAAATGTCCAAAATTCCATTTAGAACTCAAATCAGCAGTCAAAACTTCCCAAATAGATCTCTGCACCACTTCCAAACAGGAAAATAGATAATTTAAGATGTGCAAATAAAACCCCAGGAAAAGGTACCTCCCCTTTACTGGAAAACAGCAAAGCTGAAAGTCATTTCAACCAAACACACTTCCAAACCACTCTAGCAGAAAGAGTGATGAAAATAAAAAAGGGAGATGATTTAATAACACCCAGACCTTTCTCTCTCTAAGAGGCTATAGTCCCAGAAGTAAGGGACAGAAGGACAGTAGGGAATAGGCTGTAAATACTCACAAATTTAGTTACCTGAATGGAAAACTTTTACCATTTTTAATTAAAAATTTTATTTTTATTTTTTATTATGAATAATTCTTAGTTGTTCCAGTTATATTTGTTGATTGATTAATATATACACATAAATTCACATGCATCTGGCTGTAGTTTTTTTCCCCTATTTTATTATATCTTTTCATTTTTTTTTAGCCTTTTACTATTTGGTTTTGTTTTTGTAAGATGTAATGATTGCTTGTTTTCAGTTTGAATTTTCTTTTTTTAGTTTTTTGTTTGTTTAGTTTTTGGAGGAATTGGTGTTGCTTTTCTCTGCTTATTTGCTTGTTTTATTCCTCTTTTTTTTTTTTTTTTTTTTTTTTT
>PVKS010033505.1:0-21666 GCA_004027875.1 Aplodontia rufa
GCGGGTTATAGCATTTAACCTTTCGCAATCGTTCTTTAAAACAGACATTGATGGATTCTCCATTTAAAATATTTTGGCAGGGGGTGGGGAGGACACTAGAGATTAAGCCCAGAGGCACTTACTCCTGAAGCCACATCCCCAACTCATTATTTTTTTCAGACAGGATCTTGCTAAGTTGCTTAGAGCCTAAGTTGCTGAGGCTGGCTTTGAACTAGTGATCTTCCTGCCACAGTAACCTGAACAGCTGGGATTAAGCACCATTTTAAAATTTTCTATGAAAATAAGAAACTGATCTATAAACTTCAGAACCATTCTTTAAATCTGTTATGAAATCTTCCCACAATTGGGTCTATCTTCTAATTTAAAAAACTGTAACACATGGAACTCTTTTTTTTCTTCAGGACAGCAAATTACTGTCACTGTCTCTTCATTTTCCTTTTGGTTCTTTTTTGTATTAGTGCATTATAGTTACACACAGTAATAGGTTCATTTTGGCATATTCACAACTACATATAACATAGTTTGTTGCATTTAAATCCCTAGTACTTCCTCTCTTTCCCCTCCTACCACTGACCCCTTTCCTCTATTGGTCTTTATTTTTATCTTAACTGATACATTATCATTATATGTAAAATCAGAACAAATTGTGGTATATTCATACATGTACTGAAATTTGGTCATTTTTATTCCCCAGTTCTTCCCCTTATTACTCTCATATCTGTATTGATCTTACTTCTATTTTCATTGTTTCCTCCTTTTTTATTCTTTCTTTTCCCCAACTTCTGCATGTGAGGAAGTCTCACTTATTTCACTTAGCAGAATGTTCTCCAGTTCCTTCCATTTACTAGCAAATACCCTAATTTTATTCTTTCTTATGGTGAAGTAGAATTCCACTGTGTATATAGACCACATTTTCTTTATTCATTTGTCTTCTCCGAGGCACCTGGACTCATTCCATAAATTGACTACTATGGATTGTGCTTCTATAAAAATGGGTATGCATGTATTACTGGAATAAGCTGATTTTAGATGCTCAAGTGTGGGATGCTAGGTAGGCTCTTTTCTTGCCTCCTAAGTATAATTCCTGTTTTGATGCTCTATATCTCATGCTCACTCCTATTTTTTTCTGTCCTTTGTATCTACTGTTACAAATATAACTACTTATAATTATTTTAGATCTGATCAAATTATTTTCATTCTTGGAGGAAATTTTTCATTTTGGAGGATTTGACCCCTTTTCCCCTTTACATTTGTTCTGATACTGTTCCTTCTGTGAATGTGCCTTAGCATCTCATCCTTTAATGAATAATTGGGTTGTTTCAGTCATTATATGTAGTAGATACATACTAACTGTAGACCTTCAGCCCCAATTTTTTTTTTTCAACTTAAAGCCCATACTTACTGGATGTGCATATGACCACAGGGTATGACAAAAACAGCCTGCATTAAATCCCTTTCATTTCCACTCCCTTCAACAAGGTGCTCCCATATTCATGTATCTCCATGTTATTAAATCGCACTTTGGATAGGTTGTGCTTTTTTAAAAAATTACATTTCAACAAACTCTCATTAGGACAAGGCGGTGAAATTGAACTGGAGTAAAATTGGCACCAGTAAGTTCACAGGAAATATGCAACATGGATGGGCACTTCACATTTTATTCCCCTCATCCAGAAAAATACGTTGTCCAGAGTACTGAATTTAAGGGGACTTGAAAAGTCTGGCTTATGCTGGGTTTATATCACTATGTCCTAGAAGACTGATTTAAAGAAATGTGGCATCCTGGAAACAGATCTCAACCTTTGGCAAAGGGTTGAAGATGCTGGGCTAAGCTTCCCTGAAAAACACATCTCTTCTCCTTCTCACCAAACTTGCACTGTGGTTTCAAGCATTCAGGCTTCACTCAAGTATCTGCACTGCAGAGAAAGGATCTTGGAACCTGGCCAAATAGGTCAGGTAGATGCTTGGGATCAGGTTAGTGGTCAACAGTCGGATATTCACAGAGGGTCCCACAATGGTTGGAGGGGCTAAACCTATTATTGTATATTAAGAGTTACTAAACATGGAACACCTGGACAAAAGTTATTTAGTGAGAACATATTGTGTTTTCTGTTGCTATAAATGAATATGACAGACTTAACTATTCATAAAGAATAAAAGTTTATTCATCTCACAGTTCTGGAGATCCAAGTTTGAAAGCCACATCTGGGGAGGGCCTTCTGATGGGACTCTGAGCAGAGTCCTAAGCTGATGTGGGGCATCGCAAGGCAATAAATTCACTTAAAAAAAAAAACACATACCTAAACTGGCTCTTCACCTGTCTTAAAAAAACTCACTTAATTTACTCATTCTTGAATAGATTAGTTCCTTCAGGAGGGTTCCCTCATGACCCCATCTCCTCTTAAAGGTTCTACCTGGTCCTATGTCTTAATATCTCACAGAGGAGACTAAGTTATAACATGAAAATGAGTGGGAATATTTGAATCACAGAAGGAGCACCTCTTTAGATTTTCTATGCTAGCTTCTCACGGGTAAGTTTATTGTCAAACTAAGTCTGCAAATAATTCCCTCAGTCTACATTATGCATGAATTACTCTACAAAAGAAGGAATCATTTATAAAGCAGTCACACTGCTTAATGTCTTCTAGAGATAAAGCACTTTTTTTCCCCAAGGTTACTACATTTTAATTTTAGAATTCTCTTTCTCATTATTGCTGACATATTGCTTATTTAACTCTAGCTTAAATACTAGTCCTATATCATAATGCATTGGTTTTCAATCCTGACTACATATTAGAATCATCATAGACACTTAAATTACCAGTGTTTCACCCCTACCTCTACAGATTCTAGTTCAATTCATCTAGATTATATTGGTAAATTTTCAGATATCTCTAGGTATTTTTAAAAAGCAATCACAGTTTTCCAAGTCATTTCCAATTCAAACCAGCTACAGAGATACAAAGCACAATTCTACATTTCCATTGTGTTTACTTTTTTCTTTGAAGTTTAGAGAAGTCCTATCTAACGCATAATTTATCCATTACAATAATTACAAAGTATATGCCATTTGTCTTGCATTTGGTTAGGCACTATTATCTATTATGTTCAAAATATTTGTATCAACAGAAATTAACATTTTGAAATTCCAAGATGATGGTATTAAGAAACAATACTTTGATCGTAAGTTCATTGGGGAAGGTTATTCATATATGAGATTAGTACTTTTACAAAAGATCCCTGCAAGAAAGCCCCTCATCCCTTTCACCATGTGAGCACGGTGAGAAGATTCCATCTATGAACCAGAAATCAGGTCTTCACAAGATACTGAATCTGACAAGTACTTACTAGCCACCAGAACTATAAGAAATAAATTGCTGTTTTATGCTGAAAATACAAATGTGATGTGTGTATACACACACACACAAACATATTATCCTGCCCTTAAAAGTTTATATTTGAGTGAATGAAATTACATAAAAACATGTGATTACAATATATTTGATACATTTAAGAAGACAATATTTTGGAAACAGTGACAAATAGTCTATGGTAAAAAAAAGATGAATTGTTCTTTTGAAAGGAACTTAAAGAATGAGTAAGAGTTCAATACTTGCTAGCAATTCAGACAGAACGGTTAAAAGCTAAACCATGAAGTTGTTAGGAAACAGCATTGCATTTCTAAGGCTATAATAATAGTTTGAAATTACTAGGACAGATTTTATTGGTTCAGCATAGTCTTACATATTGAAGGAATTCATTGCTTCATGTTCATATACGCATGCATAATGACAGAGTAGCTTAAACACAATCCTTGTTCAGGATCTTCCCCACTTCACTCACCCCCTGATTGCATGTCTCCTCTATAATTTCCCCATGTAACAGATCTAAATGATCATATATACGTATTTACATATTGAAATTGTTAAATTTATATGCCTGCTTGAGTATATCCTGGCTTCTTATGGGAGTTAAGGGTACTCTACAGTATTGAACACCCCCATTTTTCCCTCCTCCTCCCTTTCACTTCTACCTTTCCCCCACTTCATAGCTATAGTACCCACAGCTTATGTGTTACTTCAAATTTGGTGGGTCTATTAAATAAACTTGATTAACTTTCATGCTATCTTAGGGTTTACTCTAGCTTCCATATATGACAGAAAACATGACACTTAAATCTGTGTTTGGCTTGTTTCACTCAGCATGATTTTACCATTTCCATCTGCTTACTTGCATAAGTCATGAGTAAAAACTAAAAACACAAAAATTGATAATATTTAATAACATGGGTATGCATGAATATGAACTTGAATTCCATCCTATAGGCAATAGGAAAATATTAAAAGACTTTAGAAAAAATAGTAACATTGTCATATAAGATGAAACGACTGTTGAATGGAATTATGCAGGATGATACCATGCAAAAGATTTGGGCCTTGGGCTGTAATCCAAGGAAACATAATTGGAATATCAGCAAGGTCTTAGAGAAAAGATAGCAATGAAGGGAAAATACACTATTTAGAGGTAAAATAAGTGGGATATAGGATAAAAAGGTGTTGAAGGGTAGAGCAATAGCTGATTCATTAATACAAAGAATTTATAAAGAAATTTCCATGCAAAACATTTACATAAGACACTAGAAAACACACAAAGTCAAGGGTAAGTGCAAATCCCCACAGAAGGAATATCAAGAATTACAATGAACCAAAACTGTCTTATTTAACAGCTGAAAATTATGATTAAACATAGTAAATAAAACCAAACATTGAGGGCTTTTAAAATATATACTAGGATTTATTGGAAATAAGGTAAAGGAATCCAAGATTCTTACCTTAAAGAATAACCAGATAAATTTCTACTAAGTATTTATTAATGTGTGTGAATATCTCTCTGGGAAATATAGAATAGGAATGAGATATGCACTCAAGGTCAAGTTGCATGTCACTATGCAACTTGATAACCAAGCCACTACCTGGGGCATTGTTTCCAGTTCCCTCCTAGATATTCCCTCTCTGCTGTATTATCAGCATCTAAAATTCTAAATGCCCCAGGCTGAACCTTTGTCTTCCTCTATAAATCAAGTCCCTCTATACTTGTTCTTCTCAGTAGTATTACTACCATTATGCTAGTCATCTGGGAGAGAAAATTTAGATATAAGAAACTAATAAGAAACTAAAATGCAGCAAAAAATGGAAATTGCTCATATCTACCATTAAGTCCTTTTTGCTGTGAAAAAATACTTTTAGACATTTTCCTTTGTCCTCTAGCCACATCAGCACTTCCTAATATGAGATCTTAATAACAAATGTTTATATTTTCACTAAATTTCTGCAACATTTCCCCCTGTTTCATCTTTTCTCTTTTCATTATCCTTTGAGCATTTAATTGACAAATCTTCCTAAGAAACTGCCTTTCTCTTACTGTTTCCCTAATCAAGGATTTTTCTGTACTTCCCAAAACAAATCTAGTTTTTCCCACTAGGATTGTAAGGCCCTCTGAAATCTATTTCCTTGCATTTTAATCTAACTTTATTTCAACAATAATCTTAAAAAATATACTTTAAACTCTTGCCAGGAGAGTAACTTTTAATCTACCACGAAATTGTTATATTAATATTGTAATATTAAATTATAAAGCCATCAAGAAATTATACCATTACTTCAGTTTGGTCTCCTTACAGAATTCCTTATCAGTTTCTAAGACTTGCAAAAATCCATTCTTAATAAATGAAAAAGAAATGCCTGAATGGACCCAATCTCAATGTATGTAATATGAGTCAGATTTGTAACATGAAATTAAAGAGGAAATTTTAGGTAGTAATGGAAATAACACAAGCAAAAGTATTTCTTAGTTTTTGTGAACTGTCTAAAAACCATAAAGGAAATTAATGCAGTGTTGATCTGTGAAGGTTCATACTGTTTGAGGACCAGTCCCAAGTGTTAACCTCATAAATAAAACCAATCCTCAGGCAAAGACCCAGTGTGCCATGGTATGATTCAAATTTTCAGTAATTCGGAAAAATGACTGATAAGTACTTTTCTGCCATCATCTTCTGTGAAAGCACCAAGTTTGAGAAATATCCATGGATAAGAGAGAGGGTATTTTTGTAGAAATCAAAGAATTAGCAAAGAGATGCAGACAATAATGGAGCATAAAATCTGAGAATAAATGCATTAAAGTAAGGATAACATCTTTGTTTTGTCCAAATTACCCTTCTCCAAAGTTGCCCCAGGTCAGTGGCAAGATCTATCCCCCTCAGATGATTTCTTTACAAAGCAGAGTGAAAACAGTAAGTGAACACCCAGCACTACCAACCATGCAGGATGTTTCTCAAGAGGCACAACTCTTTCTCGACCCTCCAAAAACACTCCAATGAGCAGTAGAGGCTGGGACTAGGAACGTGAGGTTGTAGATTCCATTAACTAATCTTCAGACTACATCAATATGGCTTATCATATGCTGTTTAAGATGTTTTACCATGGACCTCACTCAAATTACTCACAGGCATCCCAAATCCCCAGTGGACTTTCTACCTCTTCTGTAAGACCAGGTTTCAAGTGCACCCATGTGGACAATGAAGGCAAGCATCCCACATGGACACCCAGCTTGACTCTGAAGGCTTGGGAGAAAGCAAACAAACTTGAACAATTCAGGATATCAACCTCTGTCCCATGGGGGGAAAAAAAAACACTGTCTGAATTCAGCCTACTTTTTCAGGATCCAGAGTACCCACACCATTAGGGAACCCTCTTACAAGAGGGAAGAAGAGATATAAAGCCAGCACATTCATGCATAAAGTCTGAGAGGGCCTCAGAATCCTTAACCAAGCTGTATGGCCAATGTATTTCCTCTCTGAAGTGAGTTATTAAAGCAGAAGGTGATTACTCTTCAGTGAGAGGACAGAAATGCCAGACTTCAAGAAACACATTCCTCTAAATTCTACTGCTATAATCTGGGCACAAATTTTAAATGATATGATGCATGCAAATGTCAAAGTATTCTTGGGTAGAAATGGTTGTTGATGAATTCACATCCATAAAACAGACCTACATTTTAAAAACACTAAAAATAATAAAATAAAAATAATAAAATAAAAATAATAAAATTATCAATTAACTGTGTTAGATGGCTTTTTCTCTTTTTAAGTTTATATTTTATTCCAAGGAGGTTCTAAGGACATTCAAAAACATTTCAAATTAGAAAAATGGGACCTGTGTAGACTAATATATCTGTTTTACCAACAACAACCTATGAATTACCATGAAAAAATTTAACATATATAAATTTTTACTCAAGTTATCAACACATGAATCTTAAGGTTAATATTAAACAAGATAATATTAATCAAGTTTTATATTAAAGACATATAAGGCATTGGGCAGGGACAAAATTAGCTTATGGAACATAATCGTCAAATGTGGGGTTATACTTCACTTCCAAAAAAATGATCTTTCTAGATGCTATTATCTTAAAATATTTTTGAGATACAGTCTGAAAGATAATATTCTCATGGACGCAAAGCATGATACCTCTGAGATTTAAGTCACAGCATTCAACAACTTGTAAAAACCACTTTTGTAGTAGAGAATAATTATATGGTTATACATAGGTGACTCATGCTACCAACAAATTAATGGCATTAATGGTTTATGTGAGTGCAGAATTCTAAAGGGAAACTCATCACACTTGTAGAGATGTGAGATACACTCCCCACCCCATAATCCTCCAAATCTGGGAAAACAATGACTATAATGGTGATACCCTTGCTTATAAAACAACACAGACAACTAAATGCTGAGACAGATAAACCAAATCCAGTTCATGTTCATAAAGCAGTTTTTTTTCAAATGTCTATTATATATATAACTGGTGGACAAATATCAATTTCTCTTTTTCTGGGCATGTAGCTAAACATCTCCCCATCTCCTTGGAGTCCAGCAGAGACACTAAGTTCTAGGAAAATAAAATGTACATTAAAGTGATACTTTCCAAACCTGGCTCCTAAATGTTTTCATGAGATCCTCCATGTTTTTCTTCTCTTCTATTCTCAAAGTCAAAGAGAAATGGCATAGACACAGCATGAAGAATCTTGAATCCCCAAAGCAGAGCTTTCCTGCTAAGCTTCACTTGACTATACTTAAAAAAAATTACCTTATTGTGTTAAATCAGTATATGAAATTTATAGCAGTTACTGACTAATTCAAGTGTCAGAGTTCAGCTTCAAGGACAAATGGTCTACATCTGCTAGGCATAGCAAACATTAAATACCAATATTGTGCTATGAATATTCTATATAAATAACACCTTATTCAATTTGCCTCAAAATATTTATAATGAAGGCAAAAAGGAATCACTTTTCCTGGCACATTACACCAAAACCATAGCAAACTGAACCAGTGAATTCAAGAGCTTGTGCTTTGTGTGGACACTTGCTCTTCCTCCAGGCCTTCTTCAGAGATCCTGAAATGCTAGCCTCCATCTTTCTGTCAACTTACTGGCCTATGCAACCATCAATCTTCCTGAATCTGACAAGTGGCTTTTGGTACCCTTGAGAATGTGGTAACTGAGATAGCAAGGATGAGGAACCCCAGCCAGTATACTTTTTTTCACATGAAGAAATCATACATTTCATTAGGCAGAATATTATGCATAATGATTATCTGTTCTCTTCTGATTATTGACACTAGAAATGATGCTGTGTCTTGTGACTGATGTCAATTTAGAACACGAGAGTAATCAATAAACGATAAACCCACTTATTTTTTCCCCAAGCTACATCAATAGGAAAATATGCAGGTGAGGATAAAAAGATTTTCCTTTGTTTACTAAGGAACAACAAGAATTTAGCAAGAATTTTAGGTATAGCATAATTTTTTTATGTTTAATTATTGTACTAGTATGGATATCATTTGTTTACAGAGTGATAGATCAGTTCAAGTCATCTACTCTTCATGGATTGGATGAAAAATATTGTTTCCTACAACAGTATCTATTGGGATATTGGGAGTTGTGGGATCTGGGACGTAAGGCATCACGAGAAGGAAAAATAATGGTTGTTATGAGAAAAAGAAAGAATATATCTATGACACCTCTCTGAAATTATGTTCTGCCACTCCAGGCAACTCACAGGTAACCCTTGACAAGAAAATGGAGACTTTTCTATGCCTCAGCTTTGCCATTTTGCATGTAGGAGCAATATTATTTTTCTCATTGCCTTCCTGCTTTCCTATAGGGAACAGTCTCCAGAGCATTACTGAAACAGGCTACATAGATCAAAAAGAAAACACCTGGAAATTGCCAGATGCAGTAAGTCATTCATGATATTTCCCTTGTATTTTTAATGGAACAGGAAACTGTGACAGCACAAAGTCTGGAGAAACAGCTCAGGCATTAAAGAGTTTAGAAGATTTAGGAATCCTTGAAATCCTCTTAAGTAATCAGCATCCCTGCCATGATTTCTAATTCCACAGAAAAGAGTTAAAAATTCTCTCAACATATGCCTCATTGGAAGACAATTTTCAACTCCTGTTGGCTATAAAGACACTAATATATTTTGAAATATAAAGTAGCTCATGATAAAGTTAGTGTCTTTAAAATAAAGACCAAAGATTAAGTTGAAATATGCATATCTCATCTCTTCACTTCTTAAGAGTGACAGAATAAAAGGGAAGTAAAGAATGGAATAGAGTTCATAGATGAATGAGAAACAGTTTTCATCTTAAAGTCCAGAAGTTCTAATTGATGGATACTGAACCCCTGGGATGCCATTGATAGAGGATTTTGAGAATTTTTCCAGGAGCAGAGACAGTGATATTACTGATGTCCTCAGGACCAAAAAGAGTGAGTGACAGCATGGAAGCAGTGCTTTGTGGCATCTCTGTGTTCATGGAAGATAATGCAAAGAAAACACCTGTTCCTTTCAGTTGTGGTGGAATTGTGTGGCCATTGGTGGAAGCACATTTGTGCTCTGGTTTTCCTTGTCACATAAAACCAAAGATCCACCTTAGAATAAAGTAGGTTTTCTTGTGCCTCCCTCACAGCTAGGAATGGGACTGAGTTCTTCAGGCATGAAAGGGTCAATGCTGATCATTCCCACTTTCTCTGCGCTGCCATGACACCTTATATCAATAGTCAATATCACAGAATGAACACCCTTTACTTGCGTTCATACACATATAAATTCACATTAATACATTCACATTGACTTTTAATTTAGCATTTCTATTACTAGTGCATTAATCATAATACATCATAGACTGGAGCATTTTGAAAATTACAGGAGATAAAATTATTAATTACCTAGAACAATAGGTAGATACCAGAAATTTTGGGGGAGATGGAACCATTTGTCACCAGACAGTTATAATTATTAAACTAAAGCAATAGCTCCAATTTGGTCAAAAGTTCTAACAACGACAACAAAACCCACAAGTTTTCTGTCAATATTATGATTCAAAAATAGCACAATATGTCTAATAGGATAAATACAAGTGCAAATATAAAATTAGGATCTGTGAGTACAAAAGAGTGAATCCTTGAGGTCTGAATTTTAATAATGCAGTGGGGAAATGTGAATGGAAAAAACAAGACACCAGTTTCTCATTGATTCACTTTATAATCTCCTTGCTAAAATTTTTTTCTCCTACTCTATGTAATCAATAGTTTTACAAAGCAAACAGCCATTTTTTATTAATCCAATCATATTGTTCTTCTGTTTATGAATCCTTCATTTACTTTCTCATTGCACTCAGAATGAACTCCAGTATATTAGCATGGTTATAAGTATCTGCTCGACTCTACACACTTCTTCAATCTTATCCCACACTTCTGTCCTCTTCACTATCTGCTCTCCTGTCACACTGCACATTTCAGTATTAGTGTCAAACAAAATTTCCAATGTCAGGAACTCAGTATTTGTTGTTTGCTTCAACAGAAATACTCTTCCCTGGTCTTGCTCATCCTTTAAGTCTTGTGACTTTAACTGTCATCAAATCTAAAAACTTGGCCTAACTTCCTCACCTGAAGTAGTTTCCTTTACACCTGGTTATTCTGTTTGTTCCCTTATATTGATTTAATGTTATTTACTTCATTGAATTATTAACTGTTTTTTTTCCTAATACTTTTTAAATTATACCAGGTCTAAGAAAACTGTCAGACTCCATGCAGAGGTTGTAGCTGAATTGGCATCTGAAGAAATGAAAGAATCAAGAAAAAATTCAGATTGATCATTTCAGACATTAAGGAAAGGCATGTCAAAGACTTTGCTACAAGATGATAAGGTCAGTGCATTTATGTCACCATGAAATAAAAAAAATACAGAAAATTAAGTCTTTGACAAGAAATAATACATGCAGTATTGAATTTCACAAAAAAGATTTTAGAATTAAGCCCTAATTAAAATGAGAATCTACTACTAGGTTAGAGATGGAGATATGATACACTCTAAATTATATTTTTAAAACTACTATTTTTTTCCTATTTAAAATAGAATATGAGGTTAAAAGTAAAAGGATATTAATTAAGAGGCTTTACCACAGTCCAAATGACCTATAGTGGTCATCATTTAAATGAATAAAAAATATCTGTGGTACACGTGGCATGTTTTAAAGAGAACCAACTGCAAATGCTGATAAATTGCTTGTATATGGAAACCTTTTTTGTCTTGTTCACTACTGCATCCTGAGCACTTAAATGTGCTCACACAGCAGTACACTATATCACTAAAAGCAGAGAGGAAATGGAAACTACAGAGACATCACTCAAAGTCATACACCTCATGGCAAAAATAGAGATGGTTCACACTACTGTGGAGAAGCCTATAAAACAAGTCTCAAAGTGTTTGTCAAGTGTTATTCATGGGGAAAGTGCAGAATGAGGCACTGGCAAACTTCCTTCATTCTGTAACAGAGCTGAATGGTCATACAACACCAACGCTGTATGAGATAACAGTATCTCTCAAAAGTAGTTGGATGGCTAACGTGCATAGCAGAATGCAATATTGGCACGTGTACACTTCATGAGGATGAGAAAAGTCCACTTTTACTGTCCTTAGGGCCTATCACGTAGCAACCATCAAACAGTGCTCAATGAATGAATTAATGAATGGAAAATGGATCAATAATTTGTTCTGGCTATAATTGAAAATATGCTCTACACTGTATTTTTGCCAACTTAGTTTTGTGAGATACAACAGACTGGAAGAGAAGAATTACTTCAGTTCTCAGCATCTGCAATCTAGGAGCAAGGAATAATGATGTAAAAATAAGGAAGTTACTTCTATAGGCCAATGCACCCACTGATTTATTCATTGTGAAAACAGTTGCTTGTCAACAATGTCCCACATGGGCTGATTATTGAGGGAAAAAGTGAAAGTGATCTGATTTTGCTCCCTTAAATTTTTTCATTTTTTCAGCATGCTGGGCAGAGAAACAAGCAGTAGGACATGACTCCTTTCTTAACATCAGACACATTGGCTGTCAAGGGGAAAGGTGCTCCTGTGACTTTATGAAATACGAAATGAGATTTAAAAAAAAAAAAGCATTGCTTCAAACCCACTTCTATGATTTCAAGTGCTTGCTCAAGTGGCATATCTCATTGATATATTCAGAAACTTAAGTGTTCTGAATCTGTTTCTTCAGGGATAAAATACGACAAGGTTTAAGGCCTTGAATAACATACCAGGATTTTAAAATACAACCAAACCATTGGACAAATGGCTCAGCTGCCAAAAGTTTTACTCATTCCTATAAATAATGTCCTTCACTCGTTGTAAAGGAAATCAATGAAGTACTGCTCTAGGGCGTATTTTAAACGTGCCACCCCTTTGCTATAACAGAACATGTAGAACTACTTAACCACAACCACCTTGACTGTCAAAGAGTAGATTAGGAAGAATACATATTTAGCTTCCCAGTTGAAAAATTAAGCTTTTTAGCCATTGAGGGTAATATGCTTGTTGACTCCCATTTGATGAATTGTTGAAAGAAGGCCCATGAGACTAATATCCATAATTTCTGGCTTTGTGTCCTATCTGAATACCAGAGCTATTTGAAAAAGTAGTCCTCAAATAATTGTTATTGCCAATGAATAATGTGCATAGGGAATTTTTAATCAAGTGAAAACAAATGTAGGGATGGAAATGAATTATTTTATCAAGTGACCTATAATTCAAGTAAACCTAAATTACTGAGACTCAAACATTTGGAGATATAAAGCAAATGATTTCTCACCACTGATAAAAACTAATTGCAAAACAATGACTATTAATATTGTATTGTATTTTCCATTTTAAAACCGTAATATATCTACATAATTTACCTGGCAATGTGTTCGAAATACTTGTTAAGAACCAAAATAGGCAAAGATTTGAGAGTCTCATAAATGGGCAAAGCATAGGAACTGGAAATGGGAAAAATCTCAAATTCCAGATCTATAATGTTATTTTGTGACTTCTGACAAATATGTTTCTTGGTTTCTTCTTCCACAGAATGGAACCATCCTAATTATTCTTAAAAATAATTATATATTTTTGATACCTAATATAGCTTCAAGGTATATAGCAAAATTTCAGGAACAAGAAATTATATTTTTCCCCACTTATACTTGTATAAAAGTCATTATTTCTGGGTCTAGTTTTGTGTGACTCCTTGTCTGCAATTGTAATACTCAATATATATTAAATGAAACCATGAAGACACATCTGTTATATTTATAAGTATCAATCATGCTAGTTTCCTTGTACTTCCCAAACTTCTTTCTATTAAAATTACATTCTATTAAAATTACATTTGCCCTCTACCCAAAGTCCACATCAAAACAGAAAGCTGAAAATTTAGGGAAAGAAAAAAATCAACTTGTTCACAATTCTTTTCTTACAGAAATATTTTCTGTTTGGTACCTGACCATCTTGTATTACATCTGTGAGAGACTTTTTAAGACAGAGCCCACAGAAATGGGAGAGAAAACTCATTCCTTAAGTCCATTGCATATTTTGAGTACCTGCTATGTTCCTACAAATTTTTTGTAACAACTGGAGTATAAAAATCATTAGAGAAATAAATGTATTGCCCTGTGATGTTAATGGTCAAATGCAAAAAGAAATATTCAGCAGGTTGTGGGGGGATGGTATGGAAGCGCAGGAGAAGAAACCAAGAGGAAGAGGATGCCGCTGAAAGACAAAAGTCACAGTGGAAGGGATGCTGGGGATGGCAAGGATGAGCTACATTATGAATTTACCTGTGAACCACTTGTCTTTGAACAGTTTTTGTCTTTGAATGTTTTTAAGTCTGTTCAACCACAGGAAGGTGATTTAAACATTCTATGTGAGTGAATAAATTGACCAAAACCAGTGGGAGAATTTCACTAGGAGAGAGGCAGCAGGGATCCCCTACAAGTGTCACAAAGGAACTGGAATTCAGCTCTCACTGATAAAACAGACTGTTCCTTGCCTCTCTTCTACCTTATCATTTCTCAAAAATTAATACGCAACTTCAACATTATTACAGTGTTTCTTTTCAAGGCCTATTTACATTTTATTTTTTTTAAGTTAATACAGTATAACAATAAAATGGATCATTGGCTTTTGGTCATAATGGTTGATGGTACAGTTGTAAAAATTTTCAGGGAAATTCTAAAATCATGGGTCTACTACTCATTATTTTGAGAAAATAAAATCTAAGTCCTTTTTTATAAAATGAGGGTAAGTATACATACCTCAGTGGGCAATTGAATAGTTTTTAAAACAGGCTATAATCATGACTCCCATACAGATATAAACTTTAAGTATGTCAACACTTTAAACTCATTATTAATGAAAGAACCAACTAGATGCTGTAATTATGTAAAAGAATTACAAAAACAGACACACATGAATTTGCAAATAGATGAAAATGAATTATTCAATAAATAGCTGTTTTCTACTAGTTATGGCAATATTGTATACCTATGGGCATACTTTCCATTATTATCCATTGACAGTATACAGAAGGCATCACTTCCAAATTGATAAGTCACAAGAGTTCCCAGATTAAATCATGCTCGAAAAGTGTGAACAGAGGTCATCTTATGCCATAATGCCTCAGATACCTGATACCTCAGAAAAGATTTAATGTGCTTTCAACATCATTTAAATCATAACCTTTATTCTTAAACTATCTTCTCTATTGTTCCAAGGAATACCCTTTGGAGAAAGCAACTACAAAATCTTTGCTACACATTAGATGTCCTCTCACTCCAGGTAACAGTCAAATGGAATATGAGAAGGGTACTTATTGCCAAGATGAAATGAGATCTGAATGACCATGTTCTTTTACACCTTGAAAATGAAAGGTTCTATTGCCAAGGAGTATCCAGAGTTAGATCACATGAATGTCAAAACTCTCATAACCTAAACCACCATTGACTCTGCCTGGACTCTGTAAAGATCTCAAATTGACCTCTGTTTCCATTTGTGCCTTATGTAGTCTATTCTCTCTAGAATAACCAAAGTGGTCCTTTGTAAAACTAAGTCAGTTTATGTCACTTTTTGATTCAAAACCCTAATGGCTCCTATTTCATTTCAAATAGAACTCAACATTTCCTGTGAAAGTAGGAAGTCATACATGGTCTGTTCTCAATTACATCTCTTACCTCACCCCTATACTTTCCATTAAATTTAGATCCTTAAATGCTTATAACCCTAATCCTGGATCTATTTTTTTTCTTAGTCTAATACCCATAGACCTTATTCTCACCTTAGAAGAGTTTTCTTCTAGATACCATCCTATCTAAAATAGTACCTGGACTTTCTATCCACTTAAGCTTCTTTATCCTTCTCTGAAGCATTTACTTACTGAAATGCACTGTTTTGTTCTTGTTTAATTTCATTTGTCTATGTCCTTCCCTATAATGCATGTGTAATGGTTTCTTTCCAATTTGTTCAAGTCTGTGTCAAGAGTAGCCATAAGTGAAGATAGTCGCTCTCTGGAAATTTCCAGAGTTCTAGGAGAAATTTGGGTTTGGGTGTGTGCATCTGGTGGGACAAAATGAGTTGAAACAAAAAAAAAAAATTTCATAAAACAAAGGAAACTTATTCACAGGTTAAAGAAGTTAGGAATAATTACAAAATTCTTCCGGGAAGTTTGGAGGTGGGAAGGTACTTATAAGATGGTGAAAAGTGAAACCATGCCTTTAGGAAGGTTCATGGGCATGATCGCTTGGGCTCCTCCAGTGGGTTGTGGACTGTGTAGTTTAAAGATGACACTTCCAATAAACAAAATTTACGTGACTCTGGTATTAACTGTTATGCATATCATGCTTAGAAGCTGTGAGGTATGTTGGATTTTGGGTCAGTGCAATGAGGAACAAATGGATTATGTCACCAAAACCATATATGTTGTTTTAACTAGAACAAAGATAATGAGATACTGTAGGTTTTTAAGCAACTGATATGAGGTTTGTAAATGGATACTAAGGCATCAAGAATATTAAATTTATGATGGTATAGTTCATGGCTATAAAAACTTTTTTATACTGTGCTGTATCCTCAACTGGCATAAAGTAAGAGCTTTTTTGAATAAATTAGTGAAACAACAGGTAATGTAAGAAAGGAATATCGAGAATAAAAGTATACAAAGATTAGAAAAACTTAAAAAGTGATTTCTGAAATTCCTGAAAGAATCTACTTGTAAATAACATTTTCCTCATTTCATCTCTCACTCAAGGTCTGCCTTGCTGCATTTCACTCAGTACACTTAACCCTTAATTATGCCTGCTGAAATGAAGGCAAGAACTCAGATTCCTAGAAGTAGAGTAGTTAACACTACCGTATGCTCTTGATTTTCAAACATGATTTGTGAATAAGACATGGAATACAAAGAAATAGGCAAAAATGAAAACATTAATAAGAGGATTGGCAGGCAGTAAAGTATCTTTGTTAGAGGTAATCATTAAGCAGAAGTATAAGACAAAAATGTAATAAAATTCCAAGTCTACTGATATATGATTTCAGTGTCAGATAATTGCAAATAATAACTGAGGTCTAAAAGATATATTTGAAATATTTCTTTTAAATCTCAGCCTATGGAACATACATGGAAAAAAAATTCATTACCCTACCAAAATTGTTGAATGGGATATTCTCCTTCGACATGGATTTACTCTCCATGTGAGAATTGTGTTTTATGGCTTCATCTCTTGGTTTGAATTCAAGAGTCTTGAAGGCAGAAGTATGCCTAATAGTCACTCTGTAGTACAGGCACCTAACCAGTACTAACATCGAATATATTCATTAATGATCAGTCCACTGCTCTGTGGCATATCAAAAGCACCAGGGGACAAAGTAGTTTGGTACATTTGTTTTCCCAGGCCATACCTCAAAATTCTCAATACTCAAAATGACAAATGATTCTTAATCTTCTATGGAGATACACAAACCAACCATATGAAAATACTTATCATGTGAGTCAAAGCTGCCTTCAAAAGTCTACCTGCTGCTGAAATCTGGATCCCTAACTGCTTAAATTGATAAGATGCATATGACCAACAAACAACTAAGAACTGCTAATACTCTTATTCAGATAAGCTACGGTTACTGATTATTCTGGTCTATTTCACAGATGATAGACTACAGTGGGAGTTTCAGAATAGACCTATTTAAATTATGAAACATGTAATAATATCATCAATACTTGTGAATTAAAGAGGTACCGAACATTTAGTTTGAGCTCAGCATGTCTCTAGGTGGCATAAGGAGCATAAAGTTTTTTGGTCTGATTTTATCTAAAAAAAATAATTTGGGAACTGATGAAAAAGGTATTAATGATGAAAAGAACCATTAACATTTATCAAGCATTTAAAAGAGAATTCTGCCTGCATACATCTTTTATTTTTATACAAATCTTATAAGGAAATAATTATCCTGTTCTGAAAGATGGAGAAATGGAGACTAACAGTTTCAAATCTCTTTCAAAATAACATTACTTGTCACTGGAATAAGCAAGACCCAGTTCCTACTAGCTCCAGCATTCTTACTTTGATCTCTGTGCCACACTGCCTTCCTAGAAGATAATGAATTTATTGTATCAAAGTACTTTATAATTATCTTTCCTAGCAACATCCATAAATTTCCACTTTTTAAAATCTACCTCATAGTTGTTGGAATGATACAGCAAAACAAATTAATTTATAGAAATTGTCTAGAGATACTAAAGTGTCAGTTCCATTTTCTTGTCTTCAAGAAGATTAAAATCATATGATAATGATTCAGAATATTGAGAATAAAAATGAAACAAAGTAGCAGCACTTAGTGACAGGAGAAGATCAGTCATCACTGGAGGATCAGGAGTAGGTGAATATTATTGGGGATTACAAAGTATGAGAGAGGGCCACACAGAAAAAAGGACAGATGTACCAGGGTAAAGAACAGTCCACAAGATAGAAGTTTCCAAGTCACAATCTTCTGTTTCCAATCATAATTTCTGAAATCTTAGATTTTTGTATGGTATATCTACATTGGAAATACTTTCCTTCCAACCATTTAGACACTTTCATTTGTACCCACAATTGTAATGCATACACAAAATATATGACCCTGAAACTGAACCAAAACAGGTAACTTTGAATATCTTTAGTTTTTGGTTTAAATTATATAAATAATTGGTAGTTTTAATCAGGAACAGTCTTGGTTTTTAAGTGCCTCACGGTCCATAAATTCAGTCATTTCAAGTGTTAAATCCATGTCAAGCCATGCATTATATGATCATCAATTACTGGCACTCTTATTTCCTGTTCTATTAATGACAATCTTTGAATTTACAAGTGGTTTCTACTGTGGTTTGGATCTGGAATATCTCACAAAGAATCATGTTCATAAAAACTTGGTCCCCAATGAAGTAATGTCCAGAGATAAGACTTTTAAGATACAATTGGCTCATGAGGTCTCTAACTACATAAGTGGATTAATCCATTTGATGGATTAAAGATCTGAATGAATTATTCGAACATGGGACCTAATTAGAAGAAGTAGGTCACTGCAGGCATTCTTTGGAAAGTTTTATCTTGTCCCTCACTACATCCTTTTTTTTTTTCCCCTTGCTTCCGTGAATTGCTTCCACCATGATGTTCTGCCTCATCTGAGACCCAAAGCAGTGGAGACTGCCAACCATGTAACAAAACTCCAGAAACCATGAGATGCAACAAACCCCTTAAATGCTTTGTTTGTGCATGTATTTTTGATCACAGATGACAGAAAAAACTGACTTTATATACAAAAGTAGAAATGACCTTAGGATATTTACTGATATGAAAATATTGGTAATAGGATAGTAAAATTCTACTTTTTAAAATCTGACATTTTTCTTCCACAGAAAGAATGTTTTCATTTCTTTCTGAAAGTGAGTCTTTGGCAATGCTATAACTGTGAAAGGCATAGATCTTTACACAACTAAACATTTTGAGGAGTAGTTGGCTATACGCATGGACAAACAAGGAGGAAAAAGGAAGGGGGGTGACAACTGAGTAAAGAAAAATTTGGTCAAGAAGGATGCTGGGCAAAGATGATGAAAGGGAGGCCAGGTGAGAAAGAATCTCAGTGCAAGGTCCCTAAAGTCCTTCCATGCCTTAGCAAGGGAATGTTGAAAGTATATGTAAAACATAGAACATAGAAAAAATGATTGAAAAATACTAATCTTATTAATTAAAAATCTTATTATGATTGGGCAGGTTACAGTCTCTATGAATGTTGCATACTGCTCTTAGAGAATGTATTTTCAGGGAGGAGAACATGGCACCCACACTATCAGCAGCAATCCTGTGGCATTTCTGAGCAAAAGTTCGCAGTGCAGGAACTGGACATAGACTCCAACAGTAGGACCAGATTCGCAGTGTGCAGGGAGATTTTCCCCCTTAATTCATTAACACCAAAGGAAAAGAGTTTTGCAATAACTAATTTAAACAGTGAGTTCGTCACCCCCACTATGGCACTTCCAGATTCATAGCTGAGGGCTGGGGATGTATTCCAGTGGGGAGGAAGCAGGGCATAAGTAATTTAATTCGGTCATAGCTGTGATCACCCAAACAGACTCCTGTGCTCGCAGTCTGTGGCAGTGAAATCTCCAGCCCTGGGGAATATTTAAACTCACTTGAAGTAGCAATGCTACAGCCGTTTATGCACGCAAATTGCCATCTAGCACCACCATCTTGAGATTTCCCTGAGGGTGGGGCTGGACACTCCTTCAGCAAGTGAAACCCAACCCATAAATTACACTTGGATTAGGGACCTCAGTCTCCATGAGCAAAGAGGTAGATCTAAGCACTCTGTGTCCTGGCCGTCTGCTCAGGGAGCTGTGTGGGTCTGGGAACCCTCTCTCCTGCTCATGGGACATGCAAGTGGTGGCTTCCTGCCTGCACTCTTACAGGCCTGAAGGGAGTGTGTGATCAGAACTCGGCTCAGAAAGACATATTTATCCAAGGTAGCCACTCAGTTCAATTACTCCAAATGCTACTTGTTACTCCAAATGCTACTTGTTACTCTCAAACAAGGCAGGGACTAGCATCAGCCTCAGGAAACTTTGAACAAAAAGGGCAGCTTGGGCTCACTTTCAGCCTCTGAGTTCTGTGCACAGCCAGGACTCCACAGGTCTTGAACTCTTTAGGTGGGACTGGGCTACCCTGCCCCTTAGTGGTTATAATTGAGAATGACATAAACACAGGAACAGGCTGGTGCCTCCTTCATGCCTCTCTGCCCTTGCTGGGACTGTGACAACCCCACACAGCTTCTGGTGGGACTACTGAAGATCACAACACATCCAAGAGTGGGGCAACAGCAATCCTGGGGAAACCAGCTTCAAAATTGCCACTCTCCTTGGAAAAGAGTCCCATACATCTAACCAGGATCTTCTCAACTCCCAATACCTCCTCAGTAGCTGGCTTAAGAGGATCAGGAGTTTGGTCAGGCAGAAAACTATCTGCCCAGGAGTGCATCTTAAGTGGCACTGAACTCTATTCTCAGAGGAAGCAAAAAAAGGGCAGTATCTTCTACCCCTCTGCAGCAGAAAAAATTAGCGAGATCCTCTAGGAAAATCCAAGGCCATCAGAGATTACAAAACATCATCCCCCCAAAAAAGATCAAATGGTAAGAGTCTCCAACTAGATGTCAGATATGAATGCACTACCACACGGTACATACTGACTTAGGGGGCAAAAATTCTGAAGATTCTCAATTCTATTTTTTTTTTGGACTTGCTCTTACTGTCTAGTATATTTAATTTTCTTAATTTTTAATATTTTTTTTTACTGAAATTGGTGTTCTTGGATGTATTTTTTTTTTTTGCTTGTTTGTATGTACCTGTGGTAGGATTCTACTGTCATTGTGTCTTCATAAATTAGACTGCTGTTTCCATAACATTGGACTCCAACCAGGGAATCTGTTCATGATAGCAAAATAACCCTCAGTCTCCAAGGGTTGAAGAGAATTGCGCAACAACTAACCTCTTCTTCCCTGTACTCTGGCAATTCCTAAACTATTTGCTGTTCACTCTCATCTTCACCCAAAGTCTTTACCCCACTCACATCCCATTTCTTTCCTTTCCTTATTCTCAATTGAATAATGTACACCACACTAATACCTTGTAGTCCTTATTCTAAGACACAAGTTCTACGCCACCTCCCTACCTCACTTCCGTGGCTTTC